>PVIU01012527.1:29874-59956 GCA_004026605.1 Ondatra zibethicus | reverse complement strand
TTTTGATCTGCATTTCCCTGATTGCTAAGGAAGTTGAACATGACCTTAAGTATCTTTTGGCCATTCGAACATCCTCTGTTGAGAATTCTCTATTCAGATCCTTACCCCATTTTTTAATTGGGGTATTTAGAATTTTAATGTCTAGTTTCTTGAGTTCTTTGTATATTTTGGAGATCAGACCTTTGTCTGATGTGGGATAGCTTGCTCTTTATATATATATATATAAAGAGCTGTTGATTTATGGGCTAATAGTTTAATTTCCTAGTATGATTTCCTATAGTGCTGATTAATTAGGGGCCTTTTAATGATTACTGAGAATCAAAATATGATTTTGATTCAACCAGCAACTATAAGAAGACACAAGATGTAAGGATGATAGAATTACCATTTTCACCCCATTGGACTATGGGAACAAGTTCTAGTAAAAATAAATAAATAACAAACAAAAAGTTTCCTCAAATCTCTGTCCTGGGTCAAAAGTTCATTTTGCTCTATTAAAGAAAGAAATAGCACAAAACCGCCCAAGAAAAGACACGACGTGCTTTTATAAAAACTAGAAAATAGAATATTCACAACAAAAACTACTATTGTTTATCTCATGCTCCTTTTCTTCCTTCTTTTGTATAAAATATAATATAAATATATTAACTTTATTAATATTATATAAATATGAAATATAAACTTACTTATTTCAAGAATTTTACATTTTTTTATATATCTTTAAATATCTGTAAAACATATAAGAAAAGGTTAAATTAGGTCTGGACAGATGGCTCAGAGGTCAGAGCACTGATCTTTTGTGAATTCAAGGTGTGGTGGCACATATCTTTAATCCCAGCACTTGGGGGGCAGAGGCAGGCAGATCTCTGTGAGTTCAAGGACAGCCTGGCCTACAGAAGGAGTTCCAGAACAGCCAAAGATACACAAAGAACCTTTCTCAAAAAGCCAAACATTAAAAGAAAAGAAAAAGAAATAGAGGTTAAAATAAAGCCACATAAAGATAAAAATACACAAAGTGTGGATACTGTATATTATGTTTTCTTTGAATTGCTTGACAGGTGAGGAAGGACCAATAGCTGGTAAAAGACATTTAAATATAAATACTGCTGGATTAATAAAACATAAATATTTTGAAAATACCTTGACTTTAAAATTGAAGTCAAAAGGTATGTTACTTTGGAGAAGAGGGTTTTTTGTTTGTTTGTTTGTTTCCACAGGAAATGAGAGGCTGTGAATTCATTCTAAGTTAAGAAAAATCAGGTTTGATCAAGGAAGACCACCTGAGAAATCTCCAGTAGGAACAGATGGCCCAGATGTCTGAGTTCTACATCCAGAACAGATTCAACAGATTCAAGTCTGCTGCCTTAGTTGATCAAGCCTTACAGCCAGCATACTCCAGTCAGGACTTGATCACAATTCTAAATTTTCTTTAGTTCCCTATAAGATTATCAGCACCCCAATCCAGCAGTAAGTAACCTGGAAAACTACTCCAAATCCTTCCAAAATGGACAGAGATAATGATCAGGAGAAGAGCTAAATAAAGGATATTAGATTCAGAGTTCTTGGGTTTTTTTTTTTTTTGTTTGTTTGTTTGTTTTTAAAGAGGAGGATGTGGTGCAGGACAATGGTCTGTATTCTGTCAATTATATTTTAAATAAACACTGATTGGCCAGTCGCCAGGCAGGAAATATAGGCAGGACAACCAAACAGGAAGTAGAGGCATGTCGAGAAGAACAGAAGAATTCTGGGAAGAAGAAAGCTTGGTCTGCAGTCCTGTCCCAGCCACAGAAGAAGTAAGGTGTGACTGCCTTGCTGAAAAAGGTACTGAGCCATGTGGCTAACACAGATAAGAATAATGGCCTAGTATGAATTGTAAGAGTTATTAAGAAGCATGAGATACTAGGCCCATCAGTTTATAACTAATGTAGACTCTCTGTGTGATTTCTTTGGGACTTAACAACTTAACAATTTCTTTGGATCTGGGCATGACAGAAAACTCAGACAACAATCTTTCTTCCAGAGGTCTTGAGTTCAATTTCCAGCAAACATATGGTGACTCACAACCATCTATAATGATACCTTGTGGCCTCTCTGGCATGCAGGTGTACATGCAGGCAGAGCATAGTAAATAAATAAATCTTTTAAAAATGAAAAAAAAAAGGAAAAGTTAAAATAAAATTCTTAGCTCTATTAGAACCCCTGCTTAACATTATATCTTCTATTTAAATTAGGAAGACAACAACAGAATCTGTGAAAAATTAACAAAAGTCAACAGATATCTTGCAATGATTACATAAAAATTATAATCAATATTCAAAAACCAAATGTATTGAAAATTTTTAATTAACAGATGTTATTAATCCTACTATTAAGCACCAACCTCTTGATCAAGCATTTGTTTTATATATAGATGCTTATAAATTTAAATTTTCTGAATATTCTGATAGAAAAGATACCTCCAACATATTATAAACCTACTTTTTTTATCTGTTCTAAAGGCCAAATTGGCAGCTATAATGAACTTGTCAATTTTTTCCAAAATTATAAACATTGTTTCATTCTCTATGTATAGCATATACCATTCAAAATATTTACACTGTTTTTACATTGATAATACAACATTATTTCTTTATTCTTGCAGGTATATCACCTTTTAGTTTACTATACTTTGTCACTATTCATTATTCATATCAGCCCACACATGAAGCTTCCCAGCACTATGATTGATTCTAATCAGTTCACAGTTTTTGATAAAGTACATATAGGATATATCCTTAAAATTTTTACCTCAAGATATTAAGTTTGCTGCAGAGACACATATACTGAAGAGCCTTAATTTTTTTTCATTTAACTTAAAGTATGAAAAATTAATAATTTCTCATTATAAAGTTTGTCAAACCTTTCATAGGCCTTGACTGCCTTCTGGCAAAAAAACTGGAGGTAATATAGCAAATGACATATTACAAATGGTTGTAATACACCTTAACATTTTTTCATATTCTTTTATTTTTCATTCAAAAACTTATACTTCCTCCCCTTCTCCCAGTCCCCTCCTGCTCCCCCATTATCCCTCCTCACTCCCCCTGCTTCCTTAAGAGGGGGCAGGGTACCCTGCCCTGTGGGAAGCCCAAGGCCCTCCCCCCTCCATCCTGGCCTAGGAAAACCCAAAAAGATGACTATGGTATGTACTCGCTCATTAGTGGACCCTAGCCATAAACAAAGGACATTAAGCTTATAGCTCTCAAGCCTAGAGAAACCAAATAGCAAGATGACCCCAAAGAAAAACATATATAGATCCTCCCGGAAACTGGAAGCAAACAAGATCGCCAGGCAAAAGTTGGAATCACGGGAGTGGGGATAGGGGTGGAGGTAGGGGTGGGGGTGGGGGTGGACCTTAACATTTTTTGTAAGTTGCAATATTTTCACCATTCTCTTAATTCCTTTCAACATTCAGTAGGCTACTTCATTAAATATTAAAATATTGAAATTATGATTAATATCCCTTCTAATACTCAATAACAGATAGTCATTGACAGATCTGACAAAAAATTGAGAGATACCAATAAACAAAAAAGGGGGAAAGACAGACCTTAATTCTAGGAACATTGTATTAGACTCATTATTTACTTAACATTTTTTGAAATGTAAAGAAAATGAACTTATGCTAGCTGAAATGCATTGACAGTTTATTATTATAAAAAGCATTGAGAGCAATACACTACAATCTATTTGGTATAAAGAGGAAAACTCTTTCATGGAAAATGAAAATATTATTAATGAGAAAAAGGATATGCTTATATTTCTACAAATACAGGAGAACATTGGTTTCCAGAAAGTCTAAGGAAATTGAGATCTAAGCAAGTAGCCATGATTTGACCCTGACTTGACTATTTAGTTAAAAGCTCATCTGAATTTGGGTAAGACACCTAAAACAATCATACAAACGTTGCTTTCCTTGAAAACCTGTATATTTTCTACATAGGGGTAAGTGAAAAGAGTAGTCAACAGAGGAAAACATGATGATCCATTATCTGAGGCAAAATAAAAACACATGAACCAATTGCCGTGGGCATGCAAGCAATCCCTACTATTAAAGTACGGCAAAGACTTTTTATTGAGCAGATACTCCCAACTCTCCCTTAAATTGATTGGTCCATTGCAGTGATCCTGATATAGAAACATTAGTTAGATTTCAGAACTCTATTACAACAGAGGTTTTTGTGTTTCTGAATAAAGAGGGTGTAAATTTGAATTCATCTTATGATATAGGAATGGAAGTACATACTATTTATATTGGACTAGAAGTTCATTGTTCGAACTATTATGGGATGTTATCCATTATGTAGAATTAAAAAAAGAAAAAGAAAAACGTAAAGTGGAAAAAACTTCATTTTAGTTGCTAAACAATACAGAGGAACTGTTACTAATGATCCTTTCATTCCACCTCATTTTCATCTTGCCACAGTCCTATTGTCTCTAAGCTAAATAAATTGATGCACTGGAAACCAGTGGGTACAAGTTCCTTAGTCTACTACTAGGACAAAAGAGAAAACCATGTGGAAAAGGAAGACTTTATTCCAGTTGACTTAAGGGAAGGAATAATTGTGTGTGTGTGTGTGTGTGTGTGTGTGTGTGTGTGTGTGTGTGTATCCCTTCTCATTTTCCTAAATATTGGCAAGGTAACCATATTACAGGCATTCCTCAGTGTCAATCTTTAATGGAAAAGCAAACGAACAATTATTTAAACAATAATTAATTGAACAATAATTAAAATATTATTTTAAAATAAAGGATAGGGAGAAGGATAGTATGGCTACTCCACACAATGTTTTACCTCTATTTTATATAATTTTTTTTTAAAATTAAGAAAGGTGTTGAAGACCAGCTGTGACAGAACATGTATGTTTTAGGGACAGAGCATGGGAATTTGAATTATTAAGCAAAAGGAGTGGGGGTGTAAGAGAAATAAGATACAGAAACACAGAAAAGCATTCAAAACTGATTCTGCCTCGTTTATATTCCATATGCTTATATATTTCACTCCAAAATGGAGGCAAAAGATGTCATTAACATGATACAAGGAATAGACTTGAATTCTACATTTGATCCAGGTGGATCAGATTCACCTCTATACCTCAAAAGCTTATTAACCACACCCTAGGTCAGACTCTGTGTTTGTAACCACATCTGCTTGGGAGCATGTATATTGCAAAGCACTACCTATTTGCTTATGAGCATCTAGTTGTTGGTAAACTCTCTTGACAAAAACTTGGTTAAAAAGTGCACAGCAATAGAGATGCATTATTCTTTAACCCTTTATTCACAGAGGCTGATAGTTGGAAGTGGATATGATCTCACTTCCCCAAAGCAACCTGTGACAAAAAAATGTATTTGCAGATGATGGGTAAGTTTGGAAAATGGGAAAACAACTCCCGAGACCAGCATAGTGAATCCATTCTGTAGCAGAAGCACAAGCTTTATTAAATAAAATAAAAGGGGAAGAATTGTGAGGGCTCACAACTGCCTATTCCAATTTGTCTGAAAGTTAGAGAGTTTAAGCTTATTTTTGCTCTTAAAAAGATACATAAGGTCATGTTCAACTTCCTTAGTGATCAGGGAAATGCAAATCAAAACAACTTTGAGATACCATCTTTCACATGTTAGAATGGCTAAAATCAAAAACACTAATGATAGCCTATGCTGGAGAGGATGTGGTGTAACAGGAACACTCATCCATTGCTGGTGGGAATGCAAACTTGTGCAACCACTTTGGAAATCACTGTGGTGGTTTCTCAGGAAATTGGGAATCAATCTACCTCACAATCCAGCAATACCACTCTTGGGAATATAGCCAAGAGATGCCCAATCATACTACAAAAGCATTGGTGCAACTATGTTCATAGCAGCATTATTTGTAATAGCCATAACCTGGAAACAACCTAGGTGCCCCTCAGTGGAAGAATGGATCAAGAAAGTGTGGAATATATACAAATTACTCAGCAGTAAAAAACAATGACATCTTGAATTTTGCATGCAAATGGATGGAATTAGAAAACACTATCCTGAGTGAGGTAACCCAAACCCAAAAAGATGATTACGGTTTGTACTCACTCATTAGTGGACCCTAGCCATTAAACCAAGGACACTAAGCTTATAGCTCACAAGCCCAGAGAAGCCAAACAGCAAGGCAAACCCAAAGAAAAACATATATAGATCCTCCTGGAAATTGGAAGCAAACAAGCTTGCCAGGCAAAAGCTGGGAGCACGGGGACAGGGATAGAGATGGGGGTAAGAGGGTAGGGAAAGGAGAGAGAGGGAAGGAGAAGGGAGAAGGGAAGGCCTGGGGAGAGCTTGGGGGAGTGGGAGGGTGGAGATGGAGGAAAAGTGGATATTGGAGAAGGGAATACGATATCTACATTAAGGGAGTTATTTTAGGATTGATAAGAGACTTGACTCAAGAGGGGATCCCAGGTGTCCACAGGGCTGTCCCCAGTTAGGTCCTTGGGCAGCAGAGGAGAAGGTGCCTGAACTAGCCTTGTCCCATAGTCACACTGATGATTATCTTGATCACCACTATAGAAGTTTCGTATGATGGATGGAGATAGAGACAGAGACCCACATTCACATCAGAGCAATGGACTGAGCTCCCAAGGTACAGTCGAAGAGCAGAAGGTGGGAGAAGATGAGCAAAATAGTTAAGGACTATGAGGGGCTGGACCACCCACTGAGACAGTGTGCCTGATCTAATGGGGGCTCACCAAATCTAGCTGGACCGGGACTGAATGAGCATATGATGAAACCGGACTCTGAATGTGGCTGCCAATCGGGACAGACTAAGAAGCCATCAACAATGACACTAGGACCTATCTCTTCTGCATGTATTATCATTTTGGGAACCTAGTCTATTTGGATTCACACCTTCCTAGGCCGGGATGGAGGGGGGAGGGCCTTGGAATTTCCACAGGGCAGGGCACCATGCCCTCTTTTAAGGAAGCAGGGGGAGGGAGGAGGGCGGGAGTGGGAGGGAACTGGGAGAAGGGGAGGAAATGTAATTTTTTTTGAATGGAAAAAAAATAAAAGAATATGGAAAAAAAGTTGTTTGCAACAGGTGTAACTACACATCCTGACGAAGGATATGCTCACTTGGTGTTTTGGACCTTAAGATGGTTCATAGAGGATTAGTCCACATTGACCAAAGATCAGAGAATAAAAGCATACTCCTTTTCTCCTTCATTTAAAATCAGAAGTTTGACATATCGAGTGGCTGGCTGCCTGCAGTATACTCGGTCTAGGATGTGTCCACTGCATATCCTGCCTGAGACATCAAATGCTTTAGTCAGGATATAATAGCTTGATGTCTCACGTATTGAAGCAAGTAATTGTTCTGATCATGCCTTGTGTCATGCTAAAGCAGACTTTTGCTTTCTTCCCCTCTTTTGTATTGGGGTATAAAAGTATATGAAAATAAATGTAGGCATTTTCCGTATTCAGTATTCACTGAGTTGCCTCCCAATACTATACTGTGTTTCTGTATTTCTTTCATATCTCTGTCCCTCCTATCTAACTTTTCTAATCCACATGCCTCTACCCTGGAAACTATGAACCTGTTGTAGCTGGACTGTGACAGAAGTCAAAATGTGCAAAATGTGGCTTACAACAGCAGGAATTGTATTACTGATTTAAAATATTTTTGAGCCTCTCTGAAAATATTCATGGTCATGTTTCTTTGGTGTGAAGTTATATCAGTAAAACCCTGTAGCCGAGTCTATAATTTTGTTTTTCCTCAGGGTGTTGAAAAAGCCGTTATAATTACATAAAAGACAGACTCTATCAGAAGAAAATGGATTAAGATGTTTTAAGAATTCTGCAGAAACTACATATACCTGAAAAAAAGGAAGAGAACAGGGTCACAGAATTGTTTTTCCATGAAGAACAGAGTTTTCATACAAGTAATGCCTCAGATGAAGAGACTAGTGACTGAGACAAAAGAATGAATGGAATTTTAGGGTAAGGGTGTGACTGCAACATTTTTTTTCTTGCTATGCTCTCTTTGTTTAATGCATCTTTTACTGCTGAGGCATATTTTGCTTCTGTGTCTTGATTTTCCTGTGTTTCGGTTCATTAACCAAGAAGAGAATAACATTCCTGTTTATGTATATGCCTCTGAGATTTTGGATGTCTGGAGGCTAAGAAAGATAACTTTATGGGTTGGATTTTGGGATTTTTTTGTTTGTTTGTTTTACATCAGTTAAAGTCCAACTGTGCTTTTATCCAAGGTGCCAAATTTATAGGACAGATACTTATCATGATCAATTTGTAGAAATGGCCTTCATGGTCAAATGTAAGGGTATATAACATGTTCACAAAGCATAACATTCCCATAAATTTTCAGGTTCTCAATTTGTAAAATATTTCCTTAAGAATTAATTTATATTCAGTAATGATTTTACACACACACACACACACACACACAGAGAGATACACACACACATTCAAATATCTAACGTTTATCAACAAGGACTACTATATCTTACCTACTTCATTCATTCCTCCAGTTTCTGGACCTCACTCACCACAGTCTGTCTCTTCTCATGTTAACCCTTTTACTCTTCCAGATGTTGTCTCTCTCCAGTCTGTGTGCACCCTGTCAAAAAAACTTCAAATAATATTGGACCCAGTTTAAAGACTCATGGTAAATTCCCCTTGGCCATCTCATTGTCTGTGTGCTAAGAGTGCACCCTCCTTTCCATCCTACATAATCAGTTTCCTGTGAGATATCAGTCTTCTCACCTTACTCACTTTCACTGACGTCTAAAAAAATGTACATTTTATTTTCTTGTTTATATTTTATTGCTTACACCATGTATATCAAGTGATGAGAACACCATTTAACCATTTTGTGCTGTATATAAGACTTTGAGTGTATCCAGGTAGCAGGAATATAAATGCAGCTCTGTTGTTTATAATCTAGTCTGGTTAAGTATTAATTTACACAGGGTTAGAAAGTTAACATCTCTAAGTATGAATGGATTTAAATTTTATAAGAAGAAAAAAATTTTCCAAAGGTGAGATGCAATAAGACTATAATGGAAATGGAAAAAAATTAAAATGTCCTACATGTATTATGAAACTACCAAAGAGAGGAAGAATATACAATTACACACACATACACACTCACCCATGTGTGTACACATATGCACACATGATTAAGATACCTGAAAGTTCTTGAATTAGTGAAAAATGAAAATAATGTATTCAACAGTAGTTTCTATGGAGCTTAGAAGATACTTATTGCTATACTAATGTACTCTTCAGAAATAAAAATTGCCAGCAATAACCAGAAACATCTCTCTTACACATGCTTGTAGAAAAGAAATGAAAATTAGTCATCTGTTTGGTTAATAGAAATAAATTTCTAATCCTATGTGAAATAGAGACAGCCAAATGTATTGACACTGTGGAAAACAATGCTTAATAAAATGCCAAACTTTGTTTGGGAAGTGGTTAATAACGTAAATGTTTATTTGTAGGATTAACAGAAAATAAAACAACACAGTATAAAGAAAAATTAAAACAATACATCACAAATTGAATGGGATTTAATTAGAATGATGACTGGATGAAAATTATAAAATGTATTAGTGATACATTTTAATATTAAATTTAATGTTTAAATTGAAAAAGTGGAAAACAGACCAGAATTTCAATGAATTTTACAAAATAGCATGAACAAAACAAAACCTTAATAAGAAACAAATAGGTGAAAACTGTATGTGATTAAAAGTAATATATATCACTAACAAACAGGAAAAAAATTCAGAAAATATTGAAATATACAGAAGAATTGGCAAGTACAGTCAGCCAAACAACTTTAGGGAAGAAAAAAATTGACACACTGTGAGGGGAAATTTATGAAAGCAGAGCTCCAGCCAATTTTGTTAAATCAAAGACTCTGTGAAATACCTCTTACACCAAATATGCATACACACAAACACACATACAGATAAATACCATACACATTTGGATATACACACATTTTTTTGTTCAAAAATTGCTAATAACTTTCATATTGTCTCCAATGTCTTCAGGTGGTATTATTATTATCTTTAAAAGAAAATAAAATCGATGAAAATTACTTTCATAAGAGTTGATGCATTTGCAAAAATGAAACCAAAAATCATTGAATAAGCATGTAAGCCTCTAGAAGATAAAGCCCCCAATCTTTAGAGCTCTTGACAGGTATCATTTAAACTCTTCTGGAATATAAAGAAGACAGGAGAGATTTGCAATGTTGATATGGTACTCTGTGAGAAAAACATATTGCTACTTTCCCATATTTTTTTCCAAAAGGGTTCATGAAAATCAGTGTAAGTATCACTCACATACCTGCTGAGCCTTTATGCTATGCCACCACTATGAAGCAGACATTCACGGATCTTGCCCCTCAATAAATCATGGATCAAAAACCTCTTAGTCACATTTTGTATGTCCTTTCCTCTGAAAATAAATTATAACTTGGGCAAGGGAAGCATGAATTGTTTACACTGAGCATAGACTACATGTAAGTAAGGGTCAAGTTTACTCAAAGTTTGGTCTTCATTGAAATAGGAAGAATGTCTATGAAAAGAATTAATTAGTACGGTCACTATAATTATTGTTCTGTTTTTTAATTGATGCAGAATTTCACTATATTGCACTGGATGCCCTTGAACTCACTACATAGTTCAGGCTGGCCTCAAATGCACAGGGATATATGCCTGCCTTCTGCCTCTAAAGTAGTGGATTAAAGGCACACCACATGGCTGTCCATGTCACATTTTCTTAAATTTGATTTTTTTAAACTAGTATACAAAATAATGAATTTCATTGTAGCATTTTATACTTTGTTTTTGTTAATCACCTCTATTCTTATGCCCTTTCAAGAAGATGATGAAGAAAGGGGATGAAATACGCTTTATAAGAAAAAGATGGGCATACTGGGTAGAGGAAAACAGACAGCAGAAAAAGACTTTGCTTACACTTCAATAACATCCATGAATGGTGAAAAGAGACCTGAAGAGGCTAACTGATTTCTTGGCTGCTCTCCCTTCATCATCTAGATCTTGTAACAACTCAGAAATTTCCATTTATAATTATACAGGATCATGGCATCAAGTGAGCAAAAGAATACTAATAGAAGACTAACAGAAATGTTGGGGACACCAAACACAGAATCTTTATAGTATTTCAACTGAAAAATAAAGGATGTTTAGAATAATCCCTTCCATTTGACTCCAGATATGATAGTGTAATCTAAGTCAAATAATACTAACATTTGAAAAATGTATACAAATCAGCAACTTAAAACTATTTAACATTTTGTATATACACAAATAAACAAGCAATTATTAATGTACCATGTATTAAAATGTATGAAATGTCTCATATGACTGTAAAAATGAGAGTATGCAGTAAGAGGAGAAACCCCAGGTTATCTTTCTATAGACAGCAACAGGAGGGAACCATGCAAAACAGTGAGAGCAGAGAAAGCTCTGCCCTGTCTCCTAAAGTTTATCCTAATATTATGTATCTATATTTCTATTTTGGTCATGAAATATAAGAAATCATCATTTTTATTAATTGTTTTAGCTCTATATTTTTCTCTGCTCTCCTCCCTGCTTCTCCCTTCCCCTTCAACCCATCCCCTAGTTCCCAATACTCCCAATTTACTCAGGAGATCCTATCTTTTTCTACTTCCCATGTAGATTAGATCTATGTAAGTCTTTCTTAGTGTCCTCATTGTTGCCTAAGTTCTCTGTGATTGTGATTTGTGGGCTGGTTTTGTTTGCTTTATGTTTTAAAACCACTTACGAGTACATGTGATAATTGTCTTTCTGTGTCTAGGTTACCTCACTCAAAATGATGTTTTCTAGCTCCATCCATTTTCCTGCAAAATGCAAAGACCTCAACATAAAAACAGTCATACTGAACCTCAAAAAAAGGAAGTGGGAAGTACACTAGAATGCACTGGCACAGGAGACCACTTTCTAAATATAACCCTAATAGCATAGACACTGAGAAACAGTTAATAAATGGACCTTCTGAAACTGAAAAGCTTCTGTAAAGCAAAGGACACAGTCGACAAGACAAAATGACAGCCTATACAACGGGAAAAGATCTTCATTAACTCCACATCAGACAGAGGTCTGATCTCCAAAATATACCAAGACTCAAGAAATTTGTCATCAAATTAACAAATAATCTGATAATAAATGGAGTACAGCCCTAAACAGAGAACTCTCAACAGAGAAATCTAAAATGGCTGAAAGACACTTGAGGGAATGTTCAACATCCTTAGTCCTCAGAGAAATGCAAATCAAAACAACACTGAGATTCCATCTTACACCTGTAAGAATGGCCAAGATCAAAAAAAACACTGATGACAACTTATGCTGGAGAGGTTGTGGGGTAAAGGGAACACTTCTACATTGCTGTTAGGAATGCAAGCTGGTACAGCCCCTTTGGATGTCAGTGTGGTGATTTCTCAGAAAATTAGGAAACAACCTTCCTCAAGACCCAGTAATACCACTTTTGGGTATATATCCAGAGGATGCTCAATCATGTCACAAGGACATGTGTTCAACTATGTTCATAGAAGCATTGTTTGTCATAGTCAGAATCTAGAAACAACCTAAATGCCCTTCGAGCAAAGAATGGATAAGGAAAATGTGGTACATGTACAAAATAGAGTACTACACAGCATCCTTTAATTCAGAAATAATCTTACAATTTATATTGTGCTTTTGTTCAATATTTTCCATGTCAACTGGAAACAAGAAAAGACTCAAAATGGACTACTCATTGGGTAATTAGCTACAGAATATTTTTCTATCACATACAAATCTAAGAGAGTGTGTTTAAATCTGCGTACTTACCTGAATATATGACGTTCAAGTATAGGGAAAATATCATGTTACAGTAGCTGGTGTCAAGAATGTAATCTTGGTGTCTTGCAGGGAATGGTTATGAATGAAGGAGACAAAAGGGAAGCCCTTGCACAGCATGTTATATTAAGATGCATCAGCATTGTGAATGTACACTAAACTATATTTAGTACATATTTAACATCTCTCCCTTTCAAATTAGGTGTTTGGCTTAGAAAATAAAAAATTCTAGATCTTATTTTGAAATAAATAACAAGGAAATCAGATCTAC
Source organism: Ondatra zibethicus (assembly GCA_004026605.1). Classification (NCBI taxonomy): domain Eukaryota; kingdom Metazoa; phylum Chordata; class Mammalia; order Rodentia; family Cricetidae; genus Ondatra; species Ondatra zibethicus. The sequence goes on along the minus strand of PVIU01012527.1, from coordinate 46,762 downwards.
ACAATAAACAAATACAAAACCAATACACTGTGGAAAAAGAAAGAAAAGGTTAAAGCTTGACTAGAACTGTGTGATGATCTTTAAATGTGCAGAAATAAAGAACCATAAAGTACATTCCTTCTGCTGAGGACACAGGTATGAGATCTCCTAACTCCTGTTCTTTGAGACTCAGAAGAAACCTTGTATCAAGTTGCTCAGAAGAGAGGCACTAGGCCTCTGATGTCTTATTCCCACTGGGCTTGGCAGTTTGTCTCACTACATTGCACCCAACAGGGGATTTGCATATTGCTCCCTAGGGAGGCCCTCCCTGGCATGTCTGAGATAAAAGTCAAGCCAAAATTGCCTTGACTGTACATGGTTTCCCAGTTTCATTCAGAATGCAGTGCCCTGCTCTTGGGACTGCTCATGTTCTGAATCCCTGGTAAGGGCAGAGGAGAAGAGAAAGACAGAGTGTGAAGGCAAGGGAATTCCTGAGGCCAACTGCTGCCCGTAATGGGGTTTGCCCTTGTGTATTTTGGGGCATATTAATCTTGTATTTCAATTTGGCATGGTGTAATGAGAGCTGTGAAAGTGGGGAATATTGTGGAAGGAGTTGGGCTCTATTACAAATTCCAACAGTGATAAATGGAGAAGGTGGATACTCCACTCAGAGGACACTTCTCTTCTTTAAATCCCTTGCTCTTTTTGAAAACCGATATTGTGAAATATGAGCTTTAACTGTTTCAACCAGAATGATCATGCTTACTTGAAATAAATAACAAAGAGTGACAAACAGTCCCTTGTAATGTTGTAAATTACTGTATAACTGTTTTTTTAAAATATTCTTTTATTTTTCATTCAAAAAATGTTTCACTTCCTCCTCTTCTCCCAGTCCCCTCCTGCTACTCCACTAACCCTCCTCCCTGCTCCTGCTTCCCTAAGAGGGGGCAGGGTATCTTGCCCTGTGGGAAACCCAAGGCCCTCCCCCCACCATCCTGGCCTAGGAAGGTGTGCATCCATATAGACTAGATTCCCCGAAAGCTAATATATGCAGAAGAGATAGGTTCCAGTGCCATTATCATTGGCTTCTCAGTCGGGCCCCATTGACAGCCACATTCAGAGATTCCGGTTTGATCATATGCTCATTCAGTCCTGGTCCAGCTGGATTTGGTAAGCTCCCATTAGATCAGGCACACTGTCTCAGTTGGTGGACCAGCCTCTCCTGGTCCCGGCTTCCTTGTTCATCTTCTCCCACCTTCTGCTCTTAGACTTGACCTTGGGAGCTCAGTCCATTGCTCTGATGTGAATGTGGGTCTCTGTCTCTATCTCCATCCATCGGACAAAATTTCTATGGTGATAATCAAGATATTCATCAATGTGATATGGGACAAGGCTAGATCAGGCACCCTTTCCTCTGCTGCCCAAGTACCTAGCTGGCGACATCCCCATGGACACCTGGGATCCCCTCTAGAGCCAAGACTCTTGCCAATCCTTAATGACTCCCTTAATGTATATATCTTATTCCCTTCTCCAATATCCACCCTTCCACCATTTCCATCCTTCCACTACCCCAAACTCTCCCCAGTCCATCTCTTCTCCCTTCTCCCCCCTCTCTCCCTTTCACCAACCCCCAACCCCTACGTACACCCCTATTCCCATGCCTCCACCTTTTGCTCGGCGATCTTCTTTGCTTCCAATTTTCAGGAACACTATATATGTTTTCTTTGGGTTCACATGGCGATTCTGCTTCTCTAGGCATGTGAGCTATAAGCTTAATGTTCTTTGGTTCTTGCTAGGGTCCACTAATGAGTACATACCATAATCATTTTATGGGGTTTGGGGTAGCTCACTAAAGATAGTGTTTGATATTTCAATAATTTGCATGCAACTTTAAGGATGTCATTGTTTTTTACTGCTGAGTAATATTCTAAAGTGTATATATTACACACTTTCTTTATCCATTTTTCCATTGAGGGGCACCTAGGTTGTTTCCAGGTTCTGGCTATTACAAATAATGCTGCTATGAACATAGTTGCACAAATGCTTTTGTAGTATGATTGGGCATCTCTTGGCTATATTCCCAAGAGTGGTATTGCTGGATCATGAGGTTGGTTGATTCTCAATTTCCTGAGGAACCACCACAGTGATTTCCAAAGTGGTTGTACAATTTTGCATTCCCACTAGCAATGGATGAGTATTCCCCTTACTCCACATCCTCTCCAGCATTGGCTATCATTGGTGTTTTTGATTTTAGCCATTCTGACAGGTGAGATGGTATCTCAAAGTTGTTTTGATTTGCATTTCCCTGATCACTAAGGAAGTTGAACATGACCTTATGTATCCTTTGGCCATTCGAAATTCTTCTGTTGAGAATTCTCAATTCAGATCATTACCCCATATTTTAATTGGGTAATTTAGCATTTTAATGTCTAGTTTCTTGAGTTCTTTGTTAATTTTGGAGATCAGACCTTTGTCCAATGTGGAGTTAGTGAAGATCTTCTCCCATTCAGTAGGATGCCTTTTTGTCTTAATGACAGTGTCCTTTGCTTTACAGAAACTTCTCAGTTTCAGGAGGTCCCATTTGTTCATTGTTGCTCTTATTGTCTGTGCCACTGGGTTTGACATAGGATGTGGTCTCCTGTGTCCATGTATTGCAGGCTACTTCCCACTTTCTCTTCTATCAGGTTAAGTGTGGTCGGATTAATATTGAGGTCTTTAATCCATTTGGATTTGTGTTTTGTGCATGGAGATAGACAAGGATCTATTTTCATTCTCCTACAGGTTGATATCCAGTTATGCCAGCACCATTTGTTAAAGATACTTTCATTCTTCCATTGTATATTTTTAGCTTCTTTGTCAAATATGAGGTGTTGATAGGTTTGTGGATTAATATCCGTGTCTTCAACTCGATTCCATTGGTCAACATCTCTGTTTTTATGCCAATACCAAGTTGTTTTCATTACTGTAGCTCTGTAATAGAGTTTGAAGTCAGGGATTGTAATGTCTCCAGAATTTTCTTTATTATATAGGATTTTTTGGCTATCCTGGGCGTTTTGTTTTTCCATATGAACTTAGTTATTGTTCTCTCAAGGTCTTTGAAGAATTTTGTTGGAATTTTGATGAGGATTGCATTGAATATTGCCTTTGGTAGAATTGCCATTTTTTCTACATTGATCCTACCAATAAAGGAGCATGGGAGATCCTTCCATTTTCTGCTATCTTCTTCAATTTCTTTCTTCACTGTCTTAAAGTTCTTGTCAAATAGATCTTTTACTTCCTTGGTTAGTGTTACCCCAAGATACTTTATACAATTTGTGGCTATCATGAAAGGTGATGTTTCTCTGATTTCCCTCTCTGCTTCTTTATTCTTTGTGTATAGGAGGGCTACTGATTTTTTTTTCAGTTGATCTTGTATCCTGCCACCTCACTGAAGGTATTTATCAGCTGTAGAAGTTGTTTGGTAGAGTTTTTGGGGTCACTTATATACACTATCATATCATCTGCAAATAACAAAAGTTTGTCTTCTTCCTTTTCAATTCGAATCCCCATGATCTCCTTATTTCATCTTATAGCTATTGCTAGATCTTCAAGCACAATATTAAAGAGATATGGGGAGAGTGGACAGCCTTCATGATTTTATGATTTTATGTTCATGATTTTAGTAGACTATCTTTGAGTTTCTCTCTATTTAATTTGATGTTAGCTGTCAGCTTGCTGCATATTGCTTTTATTATATTTTGTTATGAACCTTGTATCCATAATCTCTCCAAGACCTTTATCATAAAGGGGTGCTGAATTTTGTCAAATGCTTTTTCAGCATATAATGAAATGATCATATGCTTTTTTCTTTCAGTTTATTTATATGATGGATTACATTGATAGATTTCCGTATGTTGAACCAGCCCTGTATCTCTAGGATGAAGCCTACATGATCATAATGGATGATTGTTTTGATGTGTTCTTGGATTCATTTGCCAGTATTTTATTGAGAATTTTTGCATCGATGTTCATGAGTGAGATTGGTCTGCAATTCTCTTTCTTGGTTGCGTATTTGTGTGGTTTTGGTATCAGGGTAATGGTATCTTCATAAAAGGTGCTTGGCAATGACCCTTCTGTTTCTATTATGTGAAACACCTTAAGGAGTATAGGTATTAGCTCTTCTTGGAAGTTCTAGAAGGATTCTGCATTAAAACCATCTGGTCCTGGCCTTTTTTTGGTTGGGAGGATTTTGATGACAGCTTCTATTTCCTCACGACTTGTAGGTGTATTTAAATTGTATACCTGGTCTTGATTTAATTTTGGTATATGGTACTTATCTAAAAAATGCTCATTTCTTTTACATTTTCCAATTTTGTGGCATACAGGCTTTTGTAGTAAGACTTAATGGTTCTATGAATTTCCTCAGTGTCTGTTGTTATGCCCCCTTTTCATTTCTGATCTTGTTAATTGTGTGTTCTCTTTCTGCCTTTTGATTAGTTTGGATAGGTGTTTGTCAATCTTGTTGATTTTCTCAAGGAACCAGCTCTTTTTTTTCATTGATTCTTTGGTTTTCTGTGTCTCTATTTTGTTGATTTCAGCCCTCAGTTTGAATATTTCCAGTCTTCTTCTACTCCTGGGTGAGTCTTTTTTTTTTTTCTAGATCTTTCAGGTGTGCTGTTAAGTCACTAATGTGTGATTAATGTCATTTTAGGACTGGCAAGATACTTGGCTCTAGAGGGGATAACAGGTGTCCACAGGTATGTCCCCAGCTAGGTCATTGGAAAGCAGAGGAGTGGGTGCCAGAACTATCATTGTCCCATAGTCACACTGATGAATATCTTGATCACCACCATGGAAATTTCTTACGATGGATAGAGATAGAGACAGAGACCCACATTCACATCAGATCAATGGATTGAGCTCCCAAGGTCCAGTTGAAGATACCATCTTACACCTGTCATTATGATTATTCCTTATATGTATGTTACTATTTTCATCAATTGTTAATAAAATTATAACATGTTAAATGGTAGTATGCTGAGTTTCCTGGTTTTTTTAAGATTTTAGGACTGGCAAGATACTTGGCTCTAGAGGGGATAACAGGTGTCCACAGGGATGTCCCCAGCTAGGTCATTGGAAAGCAGAGGAGTGGGTGCCAGAACTATCATTGTCCCATAGTCACACTGATGAATATCTTGATCATATCTTGATGATATCTTTATTTTAAGACTTAACAATGTGAACCCCTTTTGAGCATATTTAGTATCATTGTGGAGAACCAAGAGGGCCTCTCATCGTAACAAAGTTCATGATTGTGAATTTTTTAAAGAAAATATTACAAATGATTATAAACTGTCAAAAATAAAAGAATGTGGCAGTGGGTCCAGGGTGTCAGTAGTGTGGATACCTGGAGCAAGCTCAGGGTCAGCCTGTGGTCTCCCCCTTGCATTTCCAGTGGAAGTACCTAAAGAACATGGGTGATCCACGGTGGTGTCGTGAAGTGCAATTTTTTCAGTTGCCTGAAGAGCGTCACTTCTCTCACTTGCACATGAAGATGGCATCAGGTTAGTGTGGGCGGTAGGCTGGGGCAAAATGCCATCCTCATAGGGTGCAGGAAGAATACATTCTGGCTTGGTTTCTTCAGACTTTAAGCAAATTTTGAGATATTAGATTTTATGAAAAATTTCAATGATTTTTATTCACTTTAGAACTTATCTGTTAATGCCAGGTTCTTGCTTAATAATCCCCAAATATTTGTTTGCTAAATGTAATTTTATCACTGTAATGACCAATATCATGTAACCTTTGCTTCCTTTCTGTTTCAGTCAAAGCCCATATTTTGAGAATCTTAAAAGGGGACCTGCCCAGCTTTATGTGTTTGGATAGGGGCAAAGAATATACTCCAGAAGGTGGCTCTCTGATTTCACCTGGTGAGTTGGCCCTGGTGGCATGCCAGGAGGAAGAAATGGACTTATGGACCGTGTGGAATCTGGAGAAATTTTCCGAGGTGGCAGAGTTGGAGACAGAGGTGGCTTCAGAGGCAGCAGTCGCTTGGACCTAGGTGGCTTTGGTGGAGGAATATGAAGTGGTCCTGCATGTCCTCCTGGACCATTGATGGAATAGATTATAGGAAGAGAGGTGGAGCTGGAGGACCTGGGAAAGTGGTTTAAGCTAAGCACTGTCAGGAACATAGAGACCAGCCCACCGAGAGAGATCTGCAGAGCTGTATTAACGACCAGATTTATTTTTTAAACCAGAAAATGTTTTAAATTTATAATTCCATATTTTTAATGTGTCCACAACATTATGATTATTCCTTGTATGTACGTTACTATTTTTCTATTGTTAACAATAATTAAAACATGTTAAATGGTAGTATGCTGAGGTTTTTGGTTTTTTGTTCCTTTAAAGATGGTTGTTTTAAGACATAACAATTGGAACCCCTTGTGTGCATACTCAGTATCATTGTGGAGAACTAAGAGGGTCTCTAATTGTAGCATAGTTCGTGGTTGTGAAAATTCCAAATGTTTATCCACTGTCAAAAAATAAGAATGTTGCAGAGGGTCCATGGTGTCACCAATGCGGTTACCAGGAGCAAGGTCAGGGTCAGCCTGTGGTCTCCCCCTTGCATGCCCAGTGGAAGTACCTAAAGAACATGGGTGATCCACAGTGGTGTCGTGAAGTGTAGTTTTTTCAGTTGCCTGAAGAACGTCACCTCTCTCACTTGCACATGAAGATGTCATCAAGTCAGTGTGGGTGGTAGGCTGGGGCACAATGCCATCCTCATAAGGTGCATGAAGATCACATTCTGGCTTGGTTTCCTCAAACTTTAAGCAAATTTTGAGATGTTAGTTTTCATTAAAAATTTCACTGATATTTATTCACTTTAGAATTCATCTGTTTATGCCAGGTTCTTGATTTATAGTCCCAAATAATTGTTTGCTCAGTGTAATTTTATCAGTATAACCACTTATATCCTGTAACCTTTGCTTCTTCTATCTTTGAGTCAAAGCACATGGTTTGCGAACCTTGAAATGGGACCTACTCATCTCTATATGGTCATGTGTGTGTTTGTCTGTGTGTGAGGGACAGAGAATGACATTCAGAAGGTGGTTCTGATTTCACTTGTTGAGACAGTGTCTTTCACTGATTCTGCTGTTCTTCATTTTCATTGTCTTCCTTGAATACAATGAAAATGAAGGCATAACATAACCAAACCTATGGGACACTATGAAAGCAGTGGTAAGAGGAAAGATCATAGCGCTTAGTGCCCACATAAAGAAAATGGAGAAAGCTCATTTTAGTGACTTATAAGCAACCCTGAAAGCTCTAGAAAAAAAAGAATCAGACTCCCCCTGGAGGAGTAGAAGACAGAATATAATCAAACTGAGGGCTGAAATCAACAAAATAGAAACACAGAAAACATTCCAAAGAATCAATGAAACAAAGAGCTGGTTCTTTGAGAAAATCAATAAGATTGAGAAACCTTTATCCAAATGAATCAAAAGGCAGAGAGAACATCCAAATTAACAAAATCAGAAGTGAAAATGGGGACATAACAACAGACACTGAAGAAATTCAGAGAATTATTAGGTATTACTACAAAACCTGTACTCTACAAAACTGGAAAAAAATGAATAAATTTTTAGAAAGATGCCATTTACCAAAATTAAATAAAGACCAGGTGAGCAATTTAAATAGACCTATAAGCTGCGAGGAAATAGAAGCTGTCATCAAAAACCTTTGAACTGAAAGAGCCCAGGGACATATGGTTTCAGTGCAGAATTCTACTAGAACTTCCAAGAAGAGCTATTACCTATACTCCTCAATGTGTTCCACATAAGAGAAACAGAAGGGACATTGCCAAACTACTTTTATGAGGTTATGGTTACCCTGATACCAAAATCGCACAAAGATTCAACCAAGAAAGGGAATTGCAGACCAATCTCACTCATGAACATCAATGCAAAAATTCTCAATAAAATACTGTCAAACTGAATCCAAGAACACATCAAAAAATCATCCATCATGATCAAGAGATACAGGGCTGGTTCAACATACAAAAATCTATCAATGTAATCCATTATATAAATAAACTGAAAGAAAAAAACATATGATCATTTCATTAGATGCTGAAAAAGCATTTGTCAAAATTTAACACCCCTTCATGATAAGGGTCTTAGAGAGATTAGAGATACAAGGATCATATCTAAATATAATAAGAGGAATATACAGCAAGCTGACAGCTAATATCAAATTAAATGGAGAGAAACACAAAGTGATTCCGTTAAAATCAAGAACAAGTCAAGGCTGTCCAGTCTCTTCATATCTATTCAACATAGTTCTTGAAGTTTTAGTAATAGCAGTAACAACAACAAAAGGAGATCAAGGGTATTCAAATTAGAAAGGAAGAAGTCAAACCTTTTTATTTTATTTTTATTACTTTATCAATAATACCAATCAAAATTCCTACTTCCTCCCCTTCTCCCACTTCCCTCCCTCTCTCCCATAAGCCCTTCCCCATAGCCCCCTCAAGTCCTAAGATAGGGCAAGGCACTCTGCCCTGTGGGAAGTCCAAGGCCCTCCCTGCTACATCCAGGCTTAGGAAGGTATGCATCCAAAGAGAATAGGATCTCAAAATCCAGTACATACAGGAGAGACAAATTCCAGTGCCATTATCATTGGCCCCTTCATCTGCCCCAACTGTCAAAATCATTCAGAGAGTCCAGTTTGATACTATGCTCATTCATTTCCAGTCCACCTGGAGTGGTAAGTTCCCATTAGTTCAGGCACACTGTCTCAGTGGTTGAATACAAACCCTCCTGGTCCTGACTTCTTGCTCATATTCTCCCTCCTTCTGGTTCTCAACTGGACCTTGGATGCTCAGTCCAGTCCTCCAATGTGGGTCTCTGTCTCTGTCTCCATCCATCACAAGACAAAGGTTCTGTGGTGATATTCAAGATAGTTATCAGTCTGATTACTGAGCAAGGCCAGTTCAGGCACCCTCTTCTCCACTGCCCAGGGTCATAGCTGGGATCATCTCCATGAACTCCTGGAAACCCCTCCTGACCCAAGCTTCTTACCAACTCCAAAATTGCTCCATCAATTAAGATATCTCCTTCCCTGCTCCCAATCTTTCCTTCCTTCAACTCAACCATCCCACTCCCCAAGCTCTCCAGAACCCTCCCCTTCTCCACTCTTCCTCTCCCTCTCCCCTTCCCTCTACCCCCCCTAACCCCATGCTCCCAAATTTTGCCTGGTAATCTTGTTTGATTCCAAATTCCAGGAGGATCTATACATGTTTTTCTTTGGGTTCACCTTATTACTTAGCTTATCTAGGATCATGAACTATAGGCTCAATGTCCTTCGTTTATGGCTAGAATCCACTAATGAATGAGTACATACTATATTCATATTTTGGGGTCTGGGTTATCTCTGTCAGGATAGTGTTTTATACTTTCATCCATGGTAATGAATCCTTTATTGTATAAGATTGTTTTAGCTATCCTGGGTTTTTTGTTTTTCCATATGAAGTTGAGTATTGTTCCTTCAAGGTCTGTGAAGAATTTTGTTGGGATTTTGATGGGGATTGCATTGAATCTATAGATTGTGTTTGGTATGATTGGCAATTTTACTATGTTGATTCTTCCTTTCCAAGAGAATGGGAGATCTTTTCATTTTCTGGTATCTTCTTTAATTTCTTTCTTCAAAGACTTATAATTCTTGCCAAATAGGTCTTTCACTTCCTTGGTTAGTGTTACCCCACAATATTTTATGTTAGTTGTGGCTATTGTGATAGATGATATTTCTCTGATTTTCCTCCCATCTTCTTTATCATTTGTATATAGGAGGGCTACTGATTTTTTTGAGTTGTTCTTATATCCTGCCACATCAATGAAGGCCTTTCTCAGCTTAAGGAGTTCTCTGGTAGAATTTTTGGGGCCATTTATTTACACTACCATATCATCTGCAAATAACAAAAGTTTGACTTCTATATAAGATGTCAAACTTATGTTATTTGCAGATGAACAATCCTATAAAATAAAGGAACTTCTGGAGGCATTATCACCCCTGACATGAAGCTCTATTACAGCATGAAAACAGCATGGTATTTGTGTAAAATCAGACACGTTGAACAATGGAATTGAATTGAAGACCTGGATATTAATCCACTCACCTATGAACACCTGATTTTTGAAAAAGAAGCTGAAATTACACAATGGAAGAAAGAAAGCATCTTTAACAAATGGTGTTGGCATAAATGGATGTCAACCTGTAGAAGAATGGAAATAGATCCATATCTATCACCATGCACAAAATTCAAGTCCAAATGTATTAAAGACCTCAATATAAATGTGACCACACTGAACCTGATAGAAGAGAAAGTGGGAAGTAGCCTGCAATGCCTGGGCACAGGAGACCACTTCCTACATATAACCCCAGTAGCATATACAATAGGAGCAACAATGAATAAATGGGACCTCCTGAAACTGAGAAGCATCTGTAAAGCAAAGGAGACAGTCATTAAGACAAAAAAAAAAAAGAAACCTATTGAATGGGAGAAGATCTTCACCAACCCCACATCAGACAAAAGACTGATCTCCAAAATATATAAAGAAATCAAGAAACTAGACATTAAAATTCTAAAGAACCCAATTTGAAAATGTGGTACTGAACTAAACAGATAATTCTCCACAGAAGAATTTCAAATGGCCCAAAGATACTTAAGGACATGTTCACCTTCCTTAGCTATCAGGGAATTGCAAATTAAAACAACTCTGAAATACCAACTTATACCTATCAGAATGACTAAGATCAAAAACACTAATGATAGCTTATGTTGGAGAGGATGTTGATTAAAGGGAACACTCATTCATTGCTGGTAGGAATGCAAACTTGTACAACCACTTTGAAAATCTGTATGCTGGTTTCTCCAAAAATTGGAAATCTACCTGCCTCAGGATCCAGCAATACCACTCTTGGGAATATACCCAAAAGATGCTTATTCATATTACAAAAGCATCTCTTTAACTAGGTTCTTAGCAGCATTATTTGTACTAGCCAGAACCTGGAAACAACCTAGATGCCGCTCAACTGAAGAATGAATAAAGAAAGTGTGGCAATCTACACATTAGAGTACTATTCAGTGGTTAAGAAAACAATGACATCTTGAATTTTGCATGCAAATGAATGGAATTAGAAAACACTATCCTGAGTGAGGTAACCCAGACCCCCCAAAATTAATATGGTATGTACTCACTCATAACTGGATCCTAGCTATGTACAAAGGACATTGAGCCTATAGTTCGTGATCCTAGAGAAAGAAAGTAATAATGTGAACCCAAAGAAAAAACATATATAGACCCACCTGAAATTGGAAACTGAGAAGATCACCTGACAAAATTTTGAGCATGGGGATGGGGGATAGAAGGAAGGGGAGAAAGGAAAGAGGAGAGGAGAAGGGGAGGGTTGAGGAGAACTTGAGGAAGTGGGATAGTGGAGATGGAGGAAGGACAGATATGAGAGCAAGAAAAGAGGTATCTTGGTTGAGGGAGCCAATTTAGGGTTAGCAAGAAATCTGGCTCTAGAAAAACTCCCAGGAATCCACAAAGATAACCCCAGCTAAGATCCTATGCAATAGAGGAGATGGTGTTTTGCCCTGTAGTTAGACTGATGATTATTTTAAATATTACTCTAGAACCTTCATCCAACAATAGTTGGAAACAGGGGTAAAGACCATCATCAGAGCTCTGGACTGAGCTCCCAGGGTTACTTGAAGTGTAGAAGGAATGAGAATATGAGCAAAGAGGTCAACAACATGAAGGGTTCATCCAGAAACAGTTTATCTGAGCTAATCAAAACTCTCCAACTTTAGCTGTACTGGGATGGAACAAGCATAGGACTAAACTAGTCCCTCTTAATGTGGAGGACACTTGTATAGCTGGGGCAGATGGAGGGGCCACTGGCAGTGGTGCTGGGATTTATCTTTACTTCATATACTGGCTTTTTAGGGATCCTATTTTCTTTGTGTTTATACCTTGCTTGGCCTAGATGTAGTAAGGAGGGCCTTGGACTTTCCACAAACCAAAGTCACTTATCCTATCTTAGGAATAAAGGGGGGTAGGGTGGGATGTTGTGTGGAGGGAATGGGAAGAGGGGAGGAAGTGGGAATTTGGATTGTTTTTTTAATCTAATAAAAAAAGTAGATCAGATTTTATTTGGAGAGATGCCCCTGAAAATCCTGACTACAGAAATAAGCAAATAAAATTAAGAAACTACAAGACAGAGCAAGGATACCATACACAAATGAAAATGAGTAGCCCAGCTGATCCATCCTCTCAGAATGCAGTTTTCTAGGGTTATGAATTCAGAAGTGTTTAAAACCTACTGGTTAAAATAGTCCAGACTCACCGACTACTGCATCCAAAACTTTAAATAAGCCTTGCATTATCCATTCACACTGAAACTGGACAACAGCTAGCTTCCCTAGGATCTGAACATTATCTTATTTTTTCAGGGACCCTTAATTATGCGAGTGCCCAAAACAATAAGAAACAATCTAGAGAACATGACCCACAGTATTCCAAGAGGTGGGGTTTTTCGTACTTTTTGGTCATTCAATAGGTTACTGATATTTGTATCATTTACCAGAATTGGTCACAAGTTGGTTTTGGCCATAGTTAGGGAGGTACTAAGAAAAGGAAATTAGCATCAGGAATATCATTCTGAAAAGAAAATGAGGAAATACAGAAATGATAGCATAAAAGGATAGATTTTTAAATCTACTTTTAAACTACAAGAGCAAATGCAAGTCTTAAATATTTATTTTGGTATAGATTTTTGTGTATTAATAAAAGTTTGACTGTTTTTGCTATTCTGTATATATGTTTCTACTCTTGTTTAAGGTATTGAACCTATGCATCTCAGTTATGAAAATATAATGTAAAATTAGGAAATAGGATTTATTTGTTAGTTATCTATAATAATCAAACTTGTAGTTATGTTAGGTATGTTTCTGAGGTTAAACAGATATATTTTAGATAGATAGGTGGTCTTCAGACACTTCAGAGACATACAGAATCTGGCATTTAAAAAGTTTTAATAGCATGAGTCTTTTCATGAAAATGGGACACATCTACTACTGACAGCATGTATCTATTTAGTAGACGATAGTGGGCATTGAAGAACCTCCATATGGATGTTGCTTTCTTGTGGCAAAACCAGAAACTCTGAGTCCCCAAATTAAAGGTTTTCTTGCATAAATTGCCTTGGTCATAATATTTTGTTACAGCAATATTAAAGTATCCAACATAATTGCCTTTTTAATAAGTAGAGAAATTAACAGTTCACTAAAGCCTTCTCCCATCCATGCATATGATATTAGAGATGATACCCTAGCAGAGGACCCTGTGGTCAGGAAACATTGGTTTCAATGACAAATGGACTATAGATTCTGAGAAAAATCTGTTTCCAGTATTAGCTTGTCGGATTCTAGTCTCTTAAATTTTCCAAATATTCAAAACTTACTTTTATTTTATATGTACTGGTGATTTTCTTCCATAAATGTTTGTGTATCATAGGAGTACAGTCAACTCAAAGGTCAAAAGAGGGACTCAGACACACACGAACTAAAGTTATTGGTGGTTTTTAGCAGTTATGTGATTGCTGAAAATAAAACCGAAGCCCTCTTGAAGTGTTGCCAGTGCTGTTAACTACTGAGGCACTGCCCAGCCTACTTACTCATGATTTAAGGATACAGCTACACACACACACATATGTATATACATATATATTCTTTTTTACTACATATACGTATATGTGTGTGTGAGAGAAAGAGAGAGAGAGAGAGAAATTTGAAATCATGTCTGAATGATATATTTTTTTCCTTTTTCCTTCTCCTCCCTCTCCTCTTCCTCCACACCCCCTACTCCCACCCCTGTGCTTCCAACTTTTGCCCGGCAATCTTGTTTTCTTCCAATTTCCAGGAGGACCTACATATGTTTTTCTTTGGTTTCACCTTGCTATTTGGCTTCTCTAGGCTTGTAAGCTAAAAGCTTGGTGTCCTTTGTTTATGGCTAGAGTCCACTAATGAGTGAGTACATACCATAATCTTCTTTTTGGGTTTGGGTTACCTCACTCAAGATAGTGTTTTCTATTTCCATCCATTTGCATGCAAAATTCAAGATATCATTGTTTTTTACCACTGAGTAGTACTCTAATGTGTATATAATCCACACTTTCTTGATCCGTTCTTCCATTGAGGGGCACCTAGGTTGTTTCCAGGTTCTGGCTATTACAAATAATGCTGCTATGAACATAGTTGCGCAAATGCTTTTGTAGTATGATTGGGCATCTCTTGGGTATATTCCCAAGAGTGGTATTGCTGGACCCTGAGGTAAGTTGATTCCCAATTTCCTGAGAAACTGCCATACTGATTTCCAAAGTGGTTGCACAAGTTTGCATTCCCACCAGCAATGGATGAGTGTTCCCCTTACTCCACATCCTCTCCAGCATAGACTATCATTGGTGTTTTTGGTTTTAGCCACTCTGACAGGTGTAAGATTGTATCTCAAAGTTGTTTTGATTTGCATTTCCCTGATCGCTAAGGAAGCTGAACATGACCTTATGTATCTTTTGGCCATTCGAAATTCTACTGTTGAGAATTCTCTGTTCAGATCCTTACCCCATTTTTTAATTGGGTTATTTAGAATTTTAATATCTATTTTCTTGACTTCTTTGTATATTTTGGAGATCAGACCTTTGTCTGATGTGGGGTCAGTGAAGATCTTCTCCCATTCTGTAGGATGCCTTTTTGTCTTAATGACTGTGTCTTTTGCTTTACAGAAACTTCTCAGTTTCAGGAGGTCCCATTTGTTCATTGTTGCTCTTATTGTCTGTGCCTCTGGGGTTTTACATAGGAGGTGGTATCCTGTGCCCATGTATTGCAGGCTACTTCCCACTTTCTCTTCTATCAGGTTCAGTGTGGTCACATTTATATTGAGGTCTTTAATCCATTTGGACTTGAGTTTTGTGCATGGTGATAGATAAGGGTCTAATTTCATTCTCCTACAGGTTGACATCCAGTCATACCAGCACCATTTGTTAAAAATGCTTTCAGGGCCTTTGGAGTGAAATTCTTCTCCTTCCTCTATCCCAGTTATTCTTAGGTTTGGTCTTTTCATGGTGTCCAAGATTTCCTGGATGTTTTGTGTTGTGAATTTGTTGGATTTGTTGTTTTGTTTGATCAATGAGTTTATTTTCTCTATCGTATCTTCAGCGTCTGAGATTCTTTCTTCTATGTCTTGTATTCTGGTGATTATACTTTTCTCTGTGGTTTCTGTTCATTTATCCAGATTTTCCATATCCTGCCTTCTCTTGGTTTGTGTTTTCTTCATTGCCGCCATTTCAGTTTTCAAGTTTTGAACTGTTTCCTTTACATGTTTGATTGCTTTTTCTTGGTTTTCTAGGGTATCTTTGAGGAATTTATTCATTTCTTCTTTTTGTTAGTTTTCTCATCCCTTTCTTTAAAGGAGTTTTTCACCACTTCTTTAAAGGTCTCTATAACTTTCATAATGTTACGTTTAAAGTCAATTTCTTCTACTTCTTCTGGGATAGGTTGCTCAGGTTTTCCTTTTCCATAATAATCGCTGGATTCTGATGTTACCATGTTGCTTTTCAGGTTGTTGGATGAATTCTTGGATTGGCGCCTGCCCATCTCTTCCTTCAAATGTGTTAGGGAGAATCTTGGTGTCCTGGTCCCTCAGTCCAGGTGTATCTGCCTGCATTGGGTCAGGGCCCCTTGTTGGCCCAGGACCTCGCAGTTGGTCTGCATCTATCTGCCAGCACTGGATCAGGTCCCCTTGGGGCAGCATCCGGATGTATCTGCTGGCACTGGATTAGGGCCCCTTGAGGTGTCCAAATGTATCTGCCGGCACTGGATCAGGGCCCCTTGTGGCATCGGGATGTATCAGGGTCTGGATGAATCTGCCGACTCTGGGTAGGACTCCTTTTTAGCCCAGGGAATCCCAGTCCAAAGGGCAGGCTTAGTGAAAATTGCCGTCTCTGCTCCTCTCTGCTCCATGGCACAACAGGGGCCCTCTAGCACTGGACTTATCCTTCCCCAAAAGCCTCAGCCCGGAAGTAGGCTGAGTTTGGGGGCAGCTAGGAGCCCGAAGATGATTGGGGTGCTCGGGGCAAGCTGGGTTGGGATAAGCAGAAAAGCCAGTGGGGGTCCCTAATTGGCCATAAAGCCTCGGGGACAGACTGAGACCCAGTTACCAGGGTCCAGGTGACTCTGACGATGCTGGGTAGGACTCCTTGCTCACCCAGGAACTCCCAGTCCAAAAGATAATACATGCAGAAGAGATTGGTCCTGGTGTCATTCTTCGTGGCTTCTCAGTCTGTCCCAGTTGGCAGCCACATTCATAGAGTCCAGTTTGATCATATGCTTGTTCAGTCCCAGTCCAGCTGGATTTGATGAGCTCCCATTAGATCAGGCACACTAGCTCAGTGGGTAGACCAGCCCCTCACAGTCCTAACTTCCTTGATCCTCTTCTCCCACCTTCTGCCCTTCGACTAGACCTTGGGAGCTCAGTCCATTGCTATGATGTGAATGTGGGTCTCTGTCTCTACCTCCATCAATTGAACAAAATTTCTATGATGGTGATCAAGATATTCATCAATGTGACACTGGGACAAGGCTAGTTCTGGCACCCTCTCCTCTGCTGCCCAAATACATAGCTAGGGACATCCCCGTGGACACTTGGGATCCCCTCCAGGGCTAAGTATCTTGCCAGTCCTAAAATGACTCCCTTAATGTAGATATCTTATTCCCTTCTCCAGTATCCACCTTTCCTCCATCTCCACCGTCCAATTCCCCCAAACTCTTCAGTTTTTCCCTTCTCCCTTCTCCTTCCCCCTCTCCCCCCCC
>PVIU01012527.1:0-29774 GCA_004026605.1 Ondatra zibethicus | reverse complement strand
GAGCACATACCATAACCAACTCTGGGTTTGGATTACCTTACTCAGGATAGCATTTTCTATTTCCATCCATTTGCATGCAAAATTCGAGATGTCATTGTTTTTTACCACTGAGTAGGATTCTAATGTGTATATATTCCACAATTTCTTGATCCATTCTTCCTTTGAGGGGCACCTAGGTTGTTTCCAGTTTCTGGCTATTACAAACAATGCTGCTATGAACATAGATGCACAAATGCTTTTGTAGTATGATTGGACTTCTCTTGGGTATATTCCCAAGAGTGATATTGCTGGATCCTGTGGTAGGTTCATTCCCAATTTCAGGTGTAAGATTGTATCTCAACGTTGTTTTGATTTTCATTTCCCTGATGGCTAAGGAAGTTGAACATGACCTTAAGTATCTTTGGCCATTCGACCTTCCCACTTTCTCTTCTATCACGTTAAGTGTGATCACATTTATGTTGAGGTCTTTAATCCATTTGGGCTTGAGTTTTGTGCATGGTGATATATAATGGTCTAATTTCATTCTCCTACAAGTTGACATCCAGTTATGCCAGCACCATCTGTTAAAAATGCTTTCATTCTTCCATTGTATAATTTTAGCCTCTTCATCATATATGAGTTGTTGATAGGTTTGTGGATTAATATCTGGGTCTTTGATTTGATTCCATTGGTGAACATCTCTGTTTTTATGCCAATACCAAGCTGTTTTCATTACTGTAGCTCTGTAATAGAGTTTGAAGTCAGGGATGGTAATGCCTCTGGCAGTTCCTTTATTGCATAGGATTATTTTTGGCTTTTTGTTTTTCCATACAAAGTTAGTTATTGTTCTCTCAAGGTCTACGAAGAATTTTGTTGGGATTTTGATGGGGATTGCAACGAATGTATAGATTGCCTTTGGTAGAATTGCCATTTTTACTATATTGATCCTACCCATCCAGGAGCATGGGAGATCCTTCCATTTTCTGGTATCCTCTTCAATTTCTTTCTGCAAGGTCTTAAAGTTCTTGTCAAATAGACCTTTTACTTCCTTGGTTAGTGTTACCCCAAGATACTTTATGCTATTTGTGGCTATCATGAAAGGTGATGTTTCTCTGATTTCCCTCTCTGTTTCTTTATCCTTTGTGTATAGGAGGGCTACTGATTTTTTTGAGTTGATCTTGTATCCTGCCACCTCACTGAAGGTATTTATCAGCTGTAGAAGTTCTTTGGTAGATGTTTTGGGGTCATTTATGTACACTATCATATCATCTGCAAATAACGAAAGTTTGCCTTTTTCCTTTCCAATTCGAATCCCCATGATCTCCTTATTTTGTGTTATAGCTATTGCTAGAACTTTGAGCACTATATTAAAAAATATGGGGAGAGTGGACAGCCCTGTCTTGTTTCTGATTTTAGTGGAATCACTTTGAGTTTCTCTCCGTTTAATTGGATGTTAGCTTGCTATATATTGCTTTTATTATATTTAGATATGATCCTTTTATCCCTAATCTCTCCAAGACCTTTATCATAAAAGGGTGCTGAATTTTGTCAAATGCTGTTTCAGCATCTAATGAAATGATTATATGTTTTTTATTCTTTCAGTTTATTTATATGATCAATTACATTGATAGATTTTCATATGTTGAACCAGCCCTGCATCTCGGGGATGAAGCCTACTTGATTATAAATGATGATTTTTTTTGATGTGTTCTTGGATTCTCTTTGCTAGTATTTTATTGAGAATTTTTGCATCGCTGTTCATAAGTGAGTTTGGTCTGTAATTCTCTTTCTTGGTTGTGTCTTAGTGTGGTTTTGGTATCAGGGTAAGAGTTTGACAATGACCCTTTTGTTTCTATTATGTGAAACACATTAAGGAGTATAGGTATTAGCTCTTCTTGGAAGTTCTGGTGGAATTCTGCACTAAAACCGTCTGCTCCTGGGCTTTTTTTGAGGGGGGGGAGTTTTTTGATGACAGCTTCTATTTCCTCACAACTTATACGTCTATTTAAATTGTTCACCTGGTATTGATTTAATTTCGGTATATAATATTTATCTAAAAACTGTCCATTTCTTTTACATTTTCCAATTTTGTGGCATACAGTCTTTTGTAGTAAGTAATGAATCTCTGAATTTCCTCAGTGTCTGTTGTTATGTCCCCCTTTTCATTTCTGATCATGTATATTTGGGTGTTCTCTGCCTTTTGATTAGTTTGGATAAGGTTTTGTCTGGATAAGGGTTTGTCGATCTCGTTGATTTTTCTCAAGGAACCAGCTCTTTGTTTCATTGATTCTTTGGATTGTTTTCTGTGTCTCTATTTTGTTGATTTCAGCCCTCAGTTTGGTTTTTTCCAGTCTTCTACTCCTCCTGGGTGAGTCTGCTTCTTTGTTTTTCTCGAGCTTTCAGGTGTGCTGTTAAGTCACTTAAGTGCTGTTAAGTTTCTCCATTGACTTTATGTGGGCACTACGTGCTATGTACATTCCTCTTAGCACTGCTTTCATAGTGTCTTAGGTTAGGGTATATTGTTTCTTTATTGAATTCAAGGAAGACTTTAATTTCTTTCTTTATTTCTTCCTTGACCCAGGAGTGGTTCAGTAGTTGACTGTTCAGTTTCCGTGAGTTTGTAGTATTTTTGTGGGTGTAATTGTTGTTACATTCTAAGTTTACTCCATGGTAATCCGATAAGACAGAAGTGGTTACTCCAACTTTTTTGTATCTGTGGATGTTTGCTTTGTTACCGAGTATGTGATCGATTTTTGAGAAGGTTCATGAGATGCTGAGAAGAAGTGATATTCTTTCCTGTTTGGGTGGCGTATTCTTTAGACGTCTATGAAGTCCATTTGATTCATTACATCTGTAAGTTCTCATATTTTTTTAAGTTTCTGTCTGGATGACCTGTCCTTTGGTGAGAGAGTAGTGTTGAAATCTCCTACTATTAGTGTGTGGGGTTTGACGTATGCTTTGAGTTCTTGTAATGTTTCTTTTACATATGTGGGTGCCTTCATATTAGGGGCATAGATATTCAGGATTGAGACTTCATCTTGATGAATTTTTCCTTTTAAGAGTATGATCTCAATCTCTTCTGATTGATTTTAGTTTGAAGTCGATTTTGTTAGATATTAGTGTAGCCACACCTGCTTGTTTCTTAGGGCCATTTGATTGAAATACCTTTTCCCAACCCTTTACTCTGAGATAATGTCTGTCTTTGTGGTTGAGGTGTGTTTCTTGTAAACAGCAGAATGTTGGATCCTGGTTTTGTATCCATTCTCTTAACCTGTGCCTTTTATATGTGAGTTGAGTCCATTGATATTAAGCGATATTAATGACCAGTGGTTGTTAACTCCAGTTATTTTCTTTTTGGTGGTAGGGTTTGTGTGTCTCCCTTCTTTGAGTTCTGATGGTGGAGGGTTGTTAGATGTCTGTGTTATTATGGGTGTTATTTGCTTCCTTTAGTTGTGGTTTACCTTCTAGTACTTTCTGTGAGGCTGGGTTTGTGGCTATGTGCCATAGTAATTCTGGTGCTTAATCAGAAAAATGTACTTTTCATATGAGTCATCAGAAACATTCTGGGTTTTTATTGCTAGTGCTGGGCAAGACGACAGAGATTTAGAACTTAAAAAGTTTCTCTGATATGTATAAAAAAAATCATTGACTATTAAATCCTGCCTAAGAGAAACATTGTCAACACCTGGAGACCACAGAAGGAGAAATTTCAACAGCCCTGACTCTCACTTCTGCTTCCCGTGATAGTTTTTGTCATGGCTTATATCACTGTGGGAGGAGTATTCCAACCTTGTTGGCAAAAATAAGTTGCAATATCTTCAGGCTGCAGACCATCAATCTTGAGAGAATACTGTGTGCCAGATCCACTGCCACTGAACCTTGATGGGACCCCATCTTCCAAGGTGTTTGCACCATAGATCAGGAGTTTAGGAGAATTCCCTGGTTTCTGCTGATACCATGCTAAAGCACCAGAAATATCCTCACTTGCCCTGCATGTGATGGTGACTCTGTCTCCAAGGGATGCAGACAGGGAGGCAGGAGACTGGGTCACCTGGATGTCACATCTTGCACCTGAGATTGGAAAATTGAAAACAGGTTTCCACAAAATTAATTCTATTATAAGAGGACTTTCCCAGAGGCCAGGAAGCATTGAGCAGAGGAAGCTAATTAAATTTCCACTGCTGTATTCCTTACCTGTAAGACAGAGCAGCAACAACCCCAGGAGTTGAGTTGGGACTCTCATGTCTGTTCTGTGACCTGTGTGAGACTGACTCCAGCACAAGGTGTGACCTGATTATGAAGGAATCCTCAAGGCAATGGGCTGTGTTATGAACACATGCAAATCAGCAGGTTTGTGCACAAACCTGTGACCAATCCTATGATTGGTCAGGTCAGTGATTCATTAAATACCTGTGAATCTTCTGTGTCGCAGATCACAGAGGCAATACAGGTTTATTTATAGGGAATATAGTCCTGTTTGGAGACCAAAGAACAACACCAGTCTATGAGTTGCACCTCTTTTGATTTCTCTCATTTTCAATATGGTTTCCTATTCAATTCCCCTCCATGTCATGGGCTGTGACATATGGTACCATAATAAACAGTATATAAATGGTTACAGGATCCTTTCATAGGTATCTGTAGATGTTGTTAATGTGGTGAGATTCATCTATTTTACTGTTTTTATGTAAGATTGAATTTAATTGTACCAATTCTTCCCTAACTTTCCTCCCACTAGTGCT
Organism: Ondatra zibethicus; assembly: GCA_004026605.1. Lineage (NCBI taxonomy): Eukaryota > Metazoa > Chordata > Mammalia > Rodentia > Cricetidae > Ondatra > Ondatra zibethicus. The sequence goes on along the minus strand of PVIU01012527.1, from coordinate 25,053 downwards.
TTCCAAATACTAAATATTTTTTTCTTAATCTTCTTGCAATTCTTGGCCTTTTTAAAATATTAATTCATTTCACAAATGTATGTCTATATAAGTATAGACATACATTAATTTATTAAATTTATACCTATGCAAAATGAATACACAGCACTGTTTGGGTCTGTATAATATTAGTTGTATGTATGTTTTCAAGTAAATCATTGGGCCATGGACAACTGATTGCTGTGCTTTTTCCTAGGAAGGAAGACTTCTCCCAGCTTTATTTAGTTTTCTAAATAAAGAGTTGAAGCCTAATGACTTTTTCCCATCTGCTTTGGCAGGTTCATTAGTATCCTACTTATTCAGACCACATTTGGCCTTTCATGTTGGTGAGATTTTAGAGGAATAGCTTTTGATATTACTAGAAAACATAACTTCAGAGCAAAATCACTGATGCTCTGACTTTTCTAATCATTCTACCTTCTTTTCCAAAATGTTCCCTGAGCCTTGCTTATGGGAGTATTTTGTAGATACATCCTTTGTGCCTTATCTCAACAATTCACCAAGCAACTTCCCACTAATAATGATTCTCAGAAGAGAAATAGAATAATATCAGAAGATGGTTTGTAATGAAGGACAGTGTCTCACATAAGTCATTTTTTTCAGACAAATAGTTTTATTTCACTTATTTATGACAGCTCAACTACTCATGAACTACTATCAAGTGCTGGGAAACTCCTTTATCCAATGGCTTTTGAGATGCTCGACCAGGTCTTGGGTACTAGAAACATGTGCTCTCTCTCTCTCTCTCTCTCTCTCTCTCTCTCTCTCTCTCTCTCTCTCTCTCTCTCTCTCCCAGCTGCTGTATTTGGTTTCCGTACTCCACTCATACAGAGGACTGTAGATCTGTGAGTCTACCCCTAAATGAAGAACCCTTTATTATACCCCATTCTGAGCTAGTGTGGGATCACGTTATCATGTTCATCTACAAATAAGCAGGAGGTGTGTTAAGAAACTGATTGACCTGAAAATCAATGGCAATGATAACTCTGGCATGTGTTTGTAGCGTTTGCTATGAGGGAGATATAAAAGAATCCTTTGAGATCACAATGGAACTATTACAATTGTGTGGGAGGGCCTTCTCTCTGTGTGTGTTGCTTTTCTTGGTTAATGAATGAAGAAAATGCCTTGGCCTGTTGAGGACTGGAAAGATGGCTCAGAGGTTAAGAGTACTGACTTTGTCTTCTTCCCCCCAGAATCCAGTTGCATCTTCCTCGCCTACCTAAGTTCTGCTCTATCAACAAGCCAAGTTCACGCACAGGCCAAGGTCTGGGCCGGCACGAGGGTCGGAGGGGGGCAGTGGGCCCGGAGATGAGCCTGATCACCAGCAGCCTAGGAAGCAGCATGCATCGCGATGCCACCACCAACAGCAGCCGCCTCCATCCCGGTCCCACGCCCGCAGACCCAGGCTGCGCTGCCCCTGGCTCTGCGGATGGGAGGCTGGACGCGGACTGCCGGGAGGTGGCTGGCGGGGACCCGCGGCCGTGGCCGCCCTGGCCGCGTTGGCGCTGTGCTGCCTCGTCCAGGGTTGGGGACCCACGGCAGACGTGTCGTCCGGCGCCTTGTTGCTGCGCCTCAGTCTGTACCTGAGCGGCACCGCGGCCACCTGGCTTCTGGGGACACTAATTGCGCTCCTGTGCTAGAGCCGGCACTCCAGACTACTGGACTTCTCTCCTTCCTGGAGCTGCCTGGCTGTGGCCGTCTGCTGTCCGCTGCAGAGCCCTGTTTGTGGAAATCCACGGGAGACAGCTCAGGGCAGAAGAGTGTTCATTTCTCACAGTATTGAGCTCTGAAAGATGTGTTCGACTACAGCTATAGAGAATATATTCTCTCCTGGTATGGGAGCCTCAGCAGAGATGAAGGACAGCTGTACTATCGGCTCTTGGAACACTTTTGGGAAATTGCCAAGCAGATTCACCACAGGCTGAGTCACGTGGATGTGGTTAAAGTTGTCTGTAATGATGTTGTAAAGGCTTTGCTCACTTATTTCTGTTTAAATCCCAGTTAATTGTCCCCTCATTTAATTCTTTTATTTTTAAAACATCCATCGTGTAATCATACAGAGATGATTGTACAATTCCTCCATTGTAATAGTGATTGCATTTTGAACCTGGAAAACAGTTTCTTTTAACTAATTACTCCCTATTGTTTCACCAAAACTGCTGAAAATGACAGTCGAGCGTGAGCCTGGCTGCTACTGCATAGTACATCAGAGTGGAGAACTCAGGTGGTACACAGCTGCAGCTCTAGCGTGTAGCTCAGCGCTGAGACTATGTGGTGGTTGCAACAACAGGAGAAGGCCAAGCAGTTGTCAATGCAATTACAAAGTGTGGCAGCAGCCTAAGGGTGTGTCCTAGAAGGCCCAAACTCCAGGGGAGAGTGAGCCAGTTTTCTGAAAAACACACAGGATTGTGGAGAAGGATTTGTGGCAGAAACTGCCTGAAGGCAGAGCTGGCGGGTGCTGAGGGTCTAACTCCAGTGCTGTTTGAAGCCTGTGGCAACTGCAGTAGAGGTGCTATAACTGTAAAACACCAGACTCAGGCAGAGGACTTGAGGCAAGAGAATAAAACTGAGCTGACTCTGGCAGCCACAGCTGCAAAGCCAGGGCCAAATAGCTATCTCGTGCTTCCATGCCCTGAGTTGGATAACAAGTGATGAATAAATTTAATTAATATTAACGATAAAAATCAATAATTAATATTAACGATAAAAATATTAAGAGAAATGTAAAAAAAATCAAAGACCATAGTGGAAATTCGCTTGTTTGTTTGTTTGTTTGTTTGTTTGTTGGTTTCTCAAGACAGGGTTTCTCTATAGCTTTGGAGCCTAGCCTATCCTGGAACTAGCTCTTGTAGTCCAGGCTGGCCTTGAAATCTCAGAGATCTCCCTTCCTCTGTCTCCCTAGCACTGGAATTAAAGGCATGTGCCACCATTGCCCAGCCCTCACTTGTATTTTAATAAAAAAAGCTTTCCCAAATTTCAGAAAGTAAAACTTTCTGTCCAGCCTTACAGACCAGGCCACAGTAACACACACCATTAATCCCAGTAGTCACACTAGTTTGCCATAGAAACCAGGGAGTGTGTACCTTTGATTCCAGTGAACACACCTTTAATCCCAGAGGTACAGAGGATTACAAAATTTGAGAAGACAGCTCTAATACACACTCTCATTCTGAGATTCCTGGAGGCAAGATTGCCATTTTGGATAAAGTCGAGGTAAGAGCCAGTGACTGGCTGCTTTGAGTTTTGGATCTTCAGGTTGAATTTCAGTTTTTCTCTCTGAGGTTTTATTAATCATGCTTCCAAAGACTTTTACATAAAACCTCCTTTATATAAAGGAGAAAAGTAACTGTGAAGCTGAAAATTTTGCTAGACCTGATCATACATATAACCAAGTAACAAAGTGAACATCGGAAAGGGAGTGGAACACCTGAAGCCAGGGATCCTCTGTTGAGGATAAATACAACAGCACTTCCAAATGTGACTCTGTTTGTATGCAGGGGCTTTGAAGCCATAATTCTGGAGTCAGTACCAGGTTATGGTGGTGCAGTCCTTTAATCCTGGAACTTGGGAGGCAGAGACAGGTGGATGGATGTGAGTTAAAGGTCAGATAGGCCTACAAAGTAAGTTCTAGGACTACCAGGGCTGTTACACTGAGAAACCTTGTCTAGAAAAACAAACAAAAAATTCTGTTGGTGTCACTTTGATGATTGTTGTCTAAATGTAAGTGCCATCTTTAAATAAGAGAATATTGATAATAAAATGTATAATGGGAAAGAACATTGAGGACCTAGGAAGCAATGCTGAAATGTCACAGAGGAGAATAACGTGAATTATAACTTCATGTCTCAGTGTTACTTCTCCAATATTGGGACTGGGAATGCCTGATAGTACTTTGAAGTCTTTCTCCAGATTTTCCCTGGATATTTGTTCAGAAATGTCTGTTCATCCCAAGCAGGACACAAACAGAGCAAAGAATCAATGCTAATCATATCTGTATTGGAGAGTTAGTAGATTTATAGGTATTAGTTACAGGAAGATGGTCTAGGGTTTACTTGCAGGAGTATGACTGTCTTACTGAAAATATCCACTATAGTTTGGCTAATGATTCACAACAGCACCATCATTAAAGTCTTCAACCCAGTCAATATACTATATATTCTGCAAAAAACATATGGCTTTGGAAAGAATATGTGCAGGAGGAAGGGAAGGAATATCTGGAATCCTTGGTGAAAGTTAATGCCGACAACTTGACTTAAACCTGGTAATCTTTTAGTAGTTCCCATATTTAAGGATCCTGTGTAATTAATCACAGCTACAGCATTTGCAAAACATTAAGTCTGTCATGTCTAGAATACACAATACCACCACACAGCCCTAGCATTGATACACCCTGCCCAATATGCATTAGCTAAATTGGATATTGATTTAAAAACAAGTTCAATGTGGGATGCATAGGATAGATAAGTTGTATGTAGTATTCATAAACAACAGTAACTGAAAACATGGAAAACATGCAGACTATTGCATATAAAAGGAGACCAATGAGACCTGTGGTAAGGTACCTGGTTAGTCTGACTCATTCTGTCTGTGCAGATACGAAGACATTGGTAAAGGATATACAGGACATGATATACATTACTAAAAACATACATTGGGAGCAATAAAAACAATGTAAAATGAATATGAAAACTAGGCCAGAAATGTATAATGCTGGTTATCTCTCACATGGTTGTACTGGATTTAAACAGAAAAAATAATTAGTGGGAAATATGCAGTAAAATCTAAAAGGTTGAACTGGTTCTTACCCAAAAGTATCCAGTGAGAAATAAAACATTATCCTATTTTATGATACTACATATGAATGAGTATTTTTGCCTGCATGTCATATATGTTTCTATGTATATGTTTGTGTTTGGAAACTTCAGTTTAGAAGAGAGAATTAGATTCTTAGAATTAGAGTCTGTTCTTTGTTTTTTTTGTTTTTTTGAGGTAGTGTTTCTTTGTGTAGTCCTAGCTGTCATGGAAATAACTCTGTAGCCCAGGCTGGTCTTGAACTCACAGGGATCCACCTGCCTCTGCCTTCTGAATGCTGGGATTAAAAAGTTGTAACACCACCTCCAAGTTCAGCCTATGTCCTTAATCACTGAAGTATCTCTTCAGCCTGCTTTTATCACTTTAACAACTTAATTTTGAGATACTTTATATGTTACTTCAGTTTTTTATTTAACTTTGATTTTAGTTATTGAAAATCGTGAACTTAGGAGGAGTCAAGTTTTCTTCATTTTTCATCTCTGTTACAAATTTATTGTGCCTTATGAATTTATTGGGATAGAAAGTCTTCTTATTTTAATGGATGCTTTCTTACTCGTCTCCTTGGCACACAATCCCAGTGGTACTCAATAAATAAGAAACAAATCATCTTGATAAAAAAGCAACGAAAATCAGAAACAGAAATTGAATTATAGTAACAAAGGCTAACAAGTACACAAACAATAACCAGAAACTAAAATATTAAAAATTACATAGAATAAGCTATAAAGTCAATATTAAATTAATATTAAAATAATAAAATGGTAGAGAGAGTACAGGAAAAAAGAGAAAAAATCAGCAAAGTCAAATAAAAGAAAAAGATTAGGTAAAGAGGAAATAAAAACATAAATGAGGGAAGAGGGCAAGGTATGATATTATTGCTCACTAAATGCACTAATCTTTATAGAAATTTTTATTTTTAGAATCTCATATAAACATATAACAAAATAAAAATATCTTTTTCCTGTTTTCTCACTCCAAACTCCTTCATATATCCCTCACAATTATCTCTCCAAACATTATCATTTTTCTTTGGTAACTTATTAGGTCTAGTTAGTGCTGCCCATACATGCATGGGTGTGAGATCATGTATTAAGAGTACAGGGAACCTAACTTTGGCCACATCCTAAAAATGTAATGACCCTTCATGTTCCAACAGCTATCCATGTCCAAAGATCCTCAGTACATGTGTAAGTTTTGTGCAGCTAATAGCACCTGCTGTGAGTTCATGATTGTGATGGCCATGTTATGTTCAGAAGATTGCATTTCACAGCACTCCTTCCCATTCTCTAGTCCCTGCATTCTTATTTCACTTTCTACGGAGTTGTTCCCTAAGCCTTGGTGATAATAGGGTTAAAATAGATGCTTATTTATGGCTGAGCAAACAATCTGTTATTATCAATGTTTTGGCCAGTTCATGTATCTCTCCACTGACTGTTGTACACTGGCAAAAGCAGCTTTTCTTAACAACATTGAGATCATCCCAAGTCTATGTTATAAAAACAAATATTTAGAAGACACATTGATAGCATAACCAGCTAGTGAAATAACATTGGCAAGTTCTTTGCTAGGACTTATGACTGACCTCCTTGACCATAGACTTTTGAGCAGAGTTATAGAAACAGACATAATTTCCCTCCTTTTGAGACAGGTTCAAATTCAATTAAAAACCAGTTAGTTATCCAATAATATTCCTACCATTATTGTAGTAGTAGGCACATTTTCATATCAAATCAGTATTAGGACACTCAGGTAGTATCTTGACTTGGAGGAGAATATTGATGTTCTTGGTCCCAACCAACTGGCTTGCATTTTCCAAAACCTTGAAAGTTTGCTAGCATTTTGTAAGTTTTCCAGCTGCATTGACATTGATTAGTCTATGTTTTACACACAAAATATGCACTGTCTTCAGCAAAAGCATATTGCTGTGGCATCATGGCAGGTGGAAAAGAGCAATTGCAATATCCTGTGTTATTTCAACACAGTAAAACCTCCCTCCCTGACCAATAACTCTTAGTTTGGTATTTCATGCATTGCATTGAAATTTTTATTCCATATCCAATAATTTCTTGGAAATACAGTCTACTCATGTCTGATAATTCATCCAATTTCTTTTTATTTTGCCGTATTTTTAAGATTTTATTTTACTAGATGTTTGGCTGTCATAAGACATTTTGTTTAACTCACTCACTGGTCCCCCTTTTGCATGCCCCTTTTCCATTATCACTGATTAAATCTTTAGTTCTCAGTTTCTCCCCCTTCATTCATTTCAAATATGTTCTACTATGCTTCAAATTATTTTTAAGTTGTTTTAGGAGAAAATAGGTTCCCATATGAATTTTTATCTTTCTAAAAGGTAGCAATAAAAGTAAAAACATACCAAAATACATTAAAAATGAAAATATAGAAAAAAGGCTATAAGTTCATTGAACTTTTGGTATCATGCTACTGTGTTTTCCTCATATGATCTTTCCAAGTTATTTGAGGCCACTGTCATCCGGGTCCTCCATGGTTTGATCCTCCTGCACCACTACTTGACAGTATGTCTATATCTAGCCTTCTTCTTCCCTGTGTGTTTATCTTTGGTTATTGCCTCTGGCTCCATGGCATGTTCTAGTTTCTTGTTTCTAAGTCTATAGATACAGAGAGTATCTATGAGATACAGAGAGTATTAGAATAGTCTTCTCCTCAAAGGCCAGGCTGCAGTACAAGAAGTCTCACTAAAACATTAAATTGTGTAAGAATAATGGTAACTATGGATATTTTTATTTGGGTAAGAATGTAACACTCTTTTTATCATGGCTGCCTGTTTTAGATTGTTGCTCTCCATTTCTGAATACCAACAATAGCGCTCTCTTTGGATCATAAGCTGTTTCTCCCCCTATACTCTCCATTCTTTTAACTTCTTGTTGCTTTTCAGATTTTATTTCGTTTGGATTACTATATTTTCTTTTAATGGTTGAAGTATTTTGCCTGCATGGATGTATGGCAACATGCATGCTGATGACATAGGAGGTCAGAAGAAGACATTGGATATCCTGGAAGTGAAGTTCAGAATGGTTATGTGCTAGTATGTAGGTGCTAGAAACTGAATCCAGTTCTTCTACAATAGTAGCCAGTGCTCTTAACTGTGGAACAAACTTTACATTCCTTCTTATCCGCTTTTCTAAGATTTCCAGTGCTCTTTCTCCATTTTTCTCTTCAATTTAACTATCTTCATTTATGGTGTCACAATTCAGAAACTTCTAAATGTCTTATCTTCACCTGGAAGTTCCCTTAGCTTTCTTTTGCACATGTTTATACACATATGAAACTAGAAATAATAAAACATATTTCAGAGTATATTTTTGTAATTTCCAGATACTATTGATTCATAATAGTGGTGGAGGTCATAGCTCTCATAGTTATAATGATTTTGCTATAATTATCAAATTCCTGATCCTCTTGCAACCTTGGTGGAACTCTGAAACACATTCTGCTATAATTCATAGAGGACAAAGAGGTGAGTGACCACCCACCTGGCAAGAAACCCCACTCTCTAGGTCCTCCATACAGAGGTAAATCTCTGGGTGCTTTCCCTATATCCCTCAGCTTCTCTTGTCAGCCAGCAGGAGAGTTTCCTGCAGGTAGGCTGTCCAAATACCCCTGTCCACTGTAACATGCAAAATATAAAACCCACCCTTGCCACAAATTCACCTTTTTTTCTTGCAACCTCAGTGGAACCCTAAAACACAGAATCCTATAGTATAATATAGAGAGGACCAAGAGATGAGAGACCAGCCAGCCATCTGGACATCTTGGATCTCCATAAGGGGGCCAAAACCCCAGACCCCACTCCACTGCCTCAAGTCAGCCCGCAAGAGTGTTTCCTGCAAGTAGACTGCTCTTACACTCCCACCCCATCCATCGGACCCTGAAAGCTACAAGTTCTACTCTGCTCTAAACCCTCAAATCCCCCTTCACTCCACACCACAACCTCAGAGGAACACTAAAACACAAGCTGCAATTACACAGAGAGACACGAGAGTGACTCAGGAGAGAAGACCAAGAAAGAAGGCTAAGAGAGACCTCAGTGACTCTCTGGGTCACAGATATTGACAGTACAAAGCAGACCAAGAACAGTTCCCAAAGATGAAGAATGCCAATGCAAGGATTGGAAAAAGATGCAAAGATATTGCTGGCATCAATTGAAGGAAGAGATGGGAAGGTGCCAATGCATGAATTCATCCAACAAGCTAAAAAGCAACATGGTAACACCAGAATCTAGTGGTCATACAACAGGAAGACTTGATCATCCTAACCCACAAGAAGCAGAAGAAAATGACTTCCAACGTAACTTTATGAAGATGATGGAGACCTTTAAAGAGGAAATGAAAGACTCACTTAAAGAAATGGATGAAAAGGAAAACAAAAATTGGAAGAAATTAATAAATCCCTCAAAGAAATACAAGACCAAAAAAAAAAAAAAAAACCAATCAAACAGCTGAAGTAAACAGTTCAAAACTTTGAAAACTGAAATAGAGTCAATAAAGAAAACACAAACTGAGAGAATCCTGGGTATGGAAAATCTGGGTAAATAAACAGGAACTTACAGAGGCAAGAATAACCAACAGAATACAAGAGATAGAAAAGAAAATCTTAAGTGTTGAAGATACTATGGAGAAATTTGATTCATTGGTCAAAGAAAACGTTAAATCCAACAAATTCTTAAGACAAAGCATCCAAGAAATCTGGGACACCATGAAAAGAACAAACCTAAGAATAATAAGGAGAGAAGGAGAAGAACCCCAGCTCAAAGGCACAGAAAAAATATTCAATAAAATCGAAGAAGAAAACTTATGCAACTTAAAGAAGGATATCCCTAAAATTTATAAGAAACTAACAGAACACCAAATAGACTGGATCCCAAAAAATGTCCCATCACCATATACTAATCAAAATACAAACATACAGAATAAAGAAAGATTTTTAAGAGCAGCAAAGGAAAAAGGTCAAGTAACATATAAAGGGAGACCTAACAGAACTACAGCCAACTTCTCAATGGAAACTGTGAAAGCCAGAAGGTCCTGGGCAGATGTACTGCAGACACTAAACGACCATGTATGCAAGTCCACACTATCATACACATTAAAGCTTTCAATCATCACCAATGTATAAAACAAGATATTCTATGACAAAGCCAGATTAAATAATACACATCCACAAAGCCATCTCTGTAAAAAGTAGTGGAAGAAAAACCTCAACCTAAGGAAGCTAACTGCACCCACGAAAACACAAACAACAAATGGCCTCCCAACATCAAATGCCAAAGAAGGGAAATACATACACACTATCACCAAAAAAAACAGGGATTAACAACCACTCATCATTAATATCTCTTGATATCAATGGACTCAGTTTACCTCTAAAAAGACAAAGGCTAAGAGAATGAACATGAAAACAGGATCCAGTTTCCTTAACCTCAAGAAAGACATTACCTCAGAGTAAAGGGATGGGAAAAGATTTTCCAATCAATTGGACCTAAGAAACAAGTAGGTGTAACTGTCCTAATGTCTCACAAAATACACTTCAAACTAAAATCAATCGGAAGAGATGGAGAAGATGCTTTATACTCATAACAGGAACAATCCATCAAGATGAAGTCTCAAACCTGAACATCTATGCCCCAAATACAAGAGCACCCAAATATGTAAAAGAAACATTACTAAAGCTTAAATCACATGTCAAAGCCCACACAGTAAGAGTAGGAGATCTCAACACCACTCTTACAAATTGACAGGTCATCCAGACAGAAATTTAGCAGAGAAATAAGAGATCAATAGATGTCATGACTCAAATGGACTTAACAGACATTTACAAATCATTCCACCCAAATACAAAAGAATATATCATCTTCTCAGGAGCTCATGGAAACTTGTCTGAAATTGATGACATAATCAGTAACAAAGCAAACCTCAATAGATACCAAAAATAAAATGGAGTAACCCCCGGCATCTTATTGAATCACCATCATTTAATAGTTAGAGTTTAACAACAGCACTACTCGCCGAAAGCCTGCAAACTGATAGAAATTGCACAGTGAACTATTGATCCACCCCTGGTCAAGGAGGCAATAAAGAAAGAAATGAAAGGCTTCCTAGAATTCAATGAAAATGAAGGCCCAAAGTACCCAAACCTATGTGACAGTATGAGCAGTTCTAAAAGAAGAGTTCATAGCACTGAAACACTACATAAATAAAGTGGAGAATGCTCACACTAGTGAACATAGGAGAAAGCTCTAGAACAAAAAGAATCAGACTCACCCAAAAGTTTTAGAAGATAGGAAATAATCAATTTGAGGGCTAAAATCAATAAAATAGAAACAAAGAAAACAACATAAAGAATCAATGAAACAAAGGGCTTGTCTTTGAGAAAATTAACAAGATAGACAAACATTTATCTAAACTAATCAAAAACAGAGAGAAAACATCCAAATTAACAGAATCAGAAATGCAAAGAGGGACATAACAACAGACACTGAGAAAATTTTGAGAATTATTAGGTCATACTACAATAAACTGTACTCCACAAAATAGGAAAATGAGAAAGTATGGGACCATTTTCTGGATAGATATGGTATACCAAAATTAAATCAAAACCAGGTGAACAATTTAAATAGACATATAAACTGCAAGGACATAGAAGCTGTCCTCAAAAATCTCAAAACTAAAAACATCTGTGGATGGATTGTGTAGTGCAGAATTCTACCAGAACTTCCAAGAAAAGATAATACCTACATTCCTCAAAGTGTTCCACATAACAGAAACAGAAGGAACATTGCCAAACTCTTTTTATGAGGCTACAGTTATCCTGATACTGAAATCACGTAAAGGCTCAACCAAGAAAGACTTACAGACCAATCTCACTCATAAACATAAATGAAATAAAACTCAATAAAATATTGGCAAACTGAATCCAAGAACACATGAAAAAAAATCATCAACCATCATCAAGTCAGCTTCATTCCAGAGACACAGGGATGGTTTAACATACAAAAATCTATCAATGTAATCCATCATATAAATAAGCTGAAAGAAACACTGTATGATCATTTCATTAGCTGCTGAAAATGCTTTTGACAAAGTCCAACAGCTCTTCATGATAAAGGTCTTGGAGATATCAGGGATACAAGGAACATATCTAAATATAATAAAAGTGGAATACAGCAAGGATTTCTAAAAATGATGAATTTAGACTAGAATTTATATACAAAGTGAGGAGAGCCTAACTAAGCAAGTCTGAAGACAAGAAATATGGTATCATACCTTCTGCCTTGGTTGATCTTTTTTGTATAATACTAGAGTAATTAAGTCTGTATGTACTCCAGGTGCACAGACAGGCACAAATATGAATAAGACATCATAAAAATATAATAAATAGATCATACCTATAAATGATTTTAAACAAACAAAAAATAATGGAGGATAGATAACTTGTGATATTTTAGTTTTTTGTTTTGTTTATAAAACTGTGGAGGGGATGGGAGGAGGAGAGGGAGTGGGAACTTGAATTGGTATGTATAACGAAAAAGAATAGTTTATTTTCTTTTTTAAAAAGATAAATTTTAAAAAAAGGAAGAAAAAACTATTCTCTGAAATATAAAGTCTTCAACAATACCATTTTTGGAAGCATGCTTAAGACATCCCTCTACTCTCTATACTTTTATTTAGAAAAATGTATATGGTACTTCAAGTAGTGGGATTAAAAGCCATACAAGTGTGTTACTGTTTCATTCCTATAAGCAGAACAGTAGACATAAGAATCACAGAAATCCTATATGAAGTGCTGCAACAGCTGAGAGCATCAATGCCCACTGGTGCAATTTCAAACCCAGTAGAAGGTTGTGTTTAGACAGCCTTCCCTTTTCTCTGCCATGTGTTCTATGTTCTATGTGAAAGTGAGGACACCTTTTTATTGCCAGCATCTTTCTGTAATATTTCTATGTCTTTTTAATATGGGTACTTTGTAACTAATTTTCTGTATTTAAAGTATGTATGCTTGGAATATCTTCCACTGTTTTGTATGAATGCCACATATGTGTAAAACTCAGTCATCTTGCAGGATATTACTGCGTCCTTGGTTAAGGCAGAAAAACATAGGTACTCTAGAGTGATGAAGTTAGAGAGAGAAAGATAGGATAGAGAGACTATTATTTAATTTCTTCCTAGACAAATGACTCTGCATGAAGTCTGTCCAAATCCTGTCACATCTGAGAAACAGTTCTAGTGAGTGAGTCATAAGGAATAACAACTGGGGCAGCCCAGCCTCTCACTTCTGCTTCCAGGGAGGTTTATGTTATGACTTGTATCACTGTGGGAGGAAATTTATTATAATACTGTAGACAGTAATAAGTTGCAAAATCTTCAGACTCCAGGCTGCTGATGGTGAGAGAATAATCTGTCCCCGACCCACTGCCACTGAATCTCGATGGGACCCCATCTTCTAACCTATTTGTATAATAGATCAGGCGCTTAGGAGGTTTTCCTGGTTTCTGCTGGTACCAGTTTAAATAACTGCTAATTCCCTGACTGGCCCTGCAAGTGATAGTGACTCTGTCTCCCACAGATGCAGAGAGGGAGGATGGAGACTGGGTCATCTGAAAGTCACCTCTGGCACCTAGGAATAGAGACATGGTAAATTGTCACAAAAGTAAGCACAATAAGGACTTCCCTCAAATAGAAGTTAACAATATTCACTGTGTAAGTTAAATTGTCATTTTAGTCCCTTTTTTACCTGAAAGAAAGAGCAACAGGAGCCCAAGGAGCTGAGCATGGGCACTCATGTCCATGTTGAATCCTAACTGCAATGACAACTGAACAGGATGTAACTGCTATATGAAGAAGTCCTCAAGGCTGTGCAGTGAGTGCATGCAAATAATTGGGAACTAGTCAGTCCTGTGCACAGCTGCAAGGCTTACTTATCTCAGCAACTGAGCCCAAACACAGTGTCCCTATGCTCAAGGTCAGATTACAAAGAAGTTTCCAGAGGATGCATTCATTTTGTAGGTTTTAAAATTATAGAGGGCATTTCAGAGGATATTTGAAAATTTTTAGTACAAATAAACTCTACTTTTTAATTACATTTTTAAGGACATATTGGGGATATAGAAGAATTCTCTGCTGTTAGTAAATACATAACAGAGAAGGAATTATTAAATGTTTACCCCAATAAAATAACCCTTATTGTTTTAAAAAATAATGTTTTCCTATTGAATTTTATGAATTTGGAGTAGTCATTTTTTTTAAGTTAAAAGGATAATTTTTAAATACAACCAAATAATGAAATAAAAAAGACTTAACTGTCTTATCTCTGCTTTCTAAAGTGAAAGAAGTAGAAATACACAGTAGATACACATGTAACACCTTTATCCCAAAATCATGTGGCACTTGTTACTTGGTATTCTGAATCCATGTGAAAATGGAGATACATTGATACCCAGAGGCTAAATGAGCACACTTTCTTATCAGTTTAAGATTCTTCAGGTTTGTTCATTTTCCTTCCATTTGATAATATTGCCACCACTCCTAAACATGAAGTATTGATGAAAGATGACAGAATTGAATCATATAACAGAAAACACTGTTGTATATTGCAAATCATATTTTTATCTTCATTCTTGAACATTAAAAAAGATATCCTTATTCAGGCAGCAACCTCACTGTATTCAGTGTATCTCTGTCTCCAAACAGATTAAGATGGAGAAATGTTCGTGCATTCTTATCACACAAATAATTTAACACCAGAAATCTCACTCCCTTTTCTCTGTCTTGGATATAGAGCCTTTTACATCATCATGAGAAGTAGAATCTATTAGATCTTTAGTACCCTTGTCCTGGAGGCAGAGAATCCTTGGGAGATTTTCAAAAGCTAATTGTGAAAGGACAGACAGTGTTGCAGCTTGTTCCAGACCCAGATGGTTTTCCAGAATCTTACACTTGAGTAATAGGTAGGAATAAATACCTAGTCATAAAGCAGCTTCTTCAAGATACATGACATCTTCCCTATCAGGAGAACCACCCAGCAGTTTTTGTGCTACACTAGCAGTATTGTTTGCTTCTCTATGTCTTCACTTCATTCACTCTCTGCTGATATCTACTGTAAGGGAGGAGGCCACTTGTTCACCCCATCCCCCAGAACAGAAATAACCACACAGAAATAAAATAAATTTATTATTTAAATCACTGCTTGCCCCATTAGCTCTAACGTCTTGTTGGCTAACTCTTACATCTTAATTTAACCCATTTCTATTAATCTGTGCATCACCGTGAGGTCGTGGCCTACCAGCAAATTTCCAGCATGTCTGACTCTGGCGATGGCTCCATAGCATCTCCCTCTCCACCTTCCTTTTCCCAGCTTTCAGTTCTATCTTCTCTGTCTACCTAAGTTCTGCCCTATCAATAGGCCAAGGCAGTTTCTTTATTCATTAATCAATCAAAGCATCACTTAGACAGAAAGACCTCCCACCCAATCTACCAGCTTTACCTATGCTTCTCTTTGATCTTTGTGGCTTAAAAGACAGTCCTACCTACTCACATGATAACCCCAGGAAAATTCTTTAGGATGTTTTTAGTGGATGACAACAGTATGACTAGGTTCCCAAAAAGGTAATACATGCAGAAGAGATAGGTCCTAATGTCATTGTTGATGGCTTCTCAGTCAGCCACATTCAGAGATAATGATTGCCTATGCTGGAGAGTATGTGGAGTAAGGGGAACACTCATCCATTGCTGGTGGGAATGCAAACTTGTGCAACCTCTTTGGAAATCAGTGTGGCGGTTTCTCAGGAAATTGGGAATCAACCTACCTCAGATCCAGCAATACCACTCTTGGGAATATACCCAAGAGAAGTTCAATCATACTACAAAAGCATTTGTTCAACTATGTTCATAGCAGCTTTATTTGTAATAGCTAGACAAAATCTTTCAAAGGAAGCTGCAAATTGTTGTGTTAAAATGTTGTAATCATGGAATTTGAGACACTCACTGAGGAGGACAACATGTGTAAATATAACCTATGCTACATATACAGATCTCAAAAAGGAAAGTAAGGAAAATGGTAAACATTCACTTTTCTAAATGAATATATAGGAAAATTCAAAGCAGGAAGTGAATGAAAGAAAGATCATAACTAAGCAGAGTAAATAAACCCTGGGATTCTCTGTCTATTACATGGTGGTTCACAAACCACACACATGGTTGGATAGCCCTAAATCAATGTCTTGGTCTTCTGTACTCACATGTTATCTGTCCTGAATTGGCTCCACATTTTGGCTAGAGTTTTCATTTAACATATTCAATGTTCATGGCATCTCTTTAGCCCTAAACAATTTATTGTATCCTTAGCTTCAACCTCAGAAATCTATCCATTGCTTTAGTAACTACCCATAGGGATTTCAGTTATGTCATATATACTGTCTGGCCCCAAAGAGTCATTAATATGAAATTTTATGGGAAGCTTACATGAAGCCATCAATTCTTGCATTCTCCATTTCTGCAAATTTGGCACCATGTGGCAGTGACTCTGTGACAAAGCTTCTCAGCTTATGACAGATAGTAGGAAAAAGAATGAGTGAGCCACTAAGTGAGGAAAAAATAAATACTCAGACATATTCCCTCAAATGACACATCTTTCAACTAAGTCATCAGTCTCCAGATCTCACAGATTTCAAAACAACATTCCCCAGGAAAGAGGATTCTGTCCATGAGTCTGGGGCATACAGTATGCCTGAACTGCAATTCTTGAATTAACAATTTCCATTAAATTAGTTCTAGATAGATATGAGAGAGTCTAAATACTAATACCGTGGAGACCATTTTCTGCTTTTTTTCTTTTTATTATTCATTCTTTGAGAAATTTATGTTGTACCTTTTGATCATTTTCACTCAAATACTCCCAACTCCTTCCCAAACTATCTCTCCTCTGTCCACTTTTCTCCACTTTCTTTGCTTGATTTTTTTTCCACTTTAGGACACATTGTATTATAAAATCGCCTCAAATGAGAGCTCAATGATTCAGAGATTTTAATGAAAAAAAGCCACACTAGGACAATATTAGGTGTGCCCTGCCCTCTATTTCCATTTGTGAAGAAACAATATATTTATGTTTTATGGACTGATATAAGAGGGGTTCAACAAATTTTATATAGCCAATTAAACAAAAATCTTTGACTTTCATCTAAAACTTATTTGCATTTTCTACCATTTCTATATCATTGAGTTACCTAATAGATAAATGTGTCCATTAACAAATATCCTATTGAAACCCAAACATGACTGAATTTAGATTCTATCCCCAGAATCCAATGATCATGTATCATTTGCCAAAACATTTGTGTGCTTTGATGAAATCACAAACTATACCAAGGGTGTACTCAGTTTTTAATAAAATGCTGCACCATGCAGTGTAAGTTTTAAAAGCTTTTTATGCCTTTTGGATGATTTTTAAAATATGTATAAGTTTGTACCTAAATGAGGTTTTGTGCACCATGTGCAGGCAGGTTCCAGAGGAGGCCAGTAGAGAGAAGTTGTGAACTACTTCATTTGGTTTCTCAAAACAAAACACAGGTAATTTGCAAAAGCAGTAAATGCTCTTGACAGCTTAATTATCCTTCCAGCCTCCATTTTTAATTAGAACCATACCAAGGGTTTTATACTATACACTCATATAACATTCAGTTCAACAGTTAAAGCTAATAGTATGTGAGGAAAAGTTCCTGAAAAGAATCATGACATTCAGTGAGCCTTCTCCTATACTGATTAACTGATAAGAATTTCAATTCATGAGCACTAGGAATATTGAATGTTGATAGATTAAATAAAATTTATCTTGGACAAACTGTAAAATCCTTAACAACCTTTTTCCTTGCTGACCTCGTGACTAACAGGTAAGAAGTTTTGTCAACTTAATAAACTGTACATTGCCATAAATTGCAAAATAATTTAAAATGTTTTCAGTTAGCAACTCAGGTCGATATCAGGGATTTTCCTGCTTTAATACTCCTATTAATGTTTCCACTAATGGATTGAAAAATGCCTCAGCTCATTACATTCATTGTTCTGTTACTATAAATTTTAATCATACTCTACTGGGTAGAAACATAGAATTATGGGGACTAAAATCTGTGTTCCCATACCAAAGTCACTTAAACTTTGCTACAGAAAAAAATGTCTCTTATATAGTTATTAACAATGTCCTAGAGAAAGGACAACTCTGTAAGACCTCAAATCTGAAAGCAAGGTTACAGTCAATGAAGACAGGAAAGAAACCTGAGGGTCCCAGAGACTAGATCAGGGTCTAAATAATGGTTGTTTTTCTGTGCACTACTCTCTCAGGGCATACAGAGAACCTGTGTAGAATATCTGCCAACAAAGCAGAGAAAGTTCTATGAAAACATGTGCACTTATCCCATCTGTGGGATGTCCCAATATTATGAAGGACTGAGCCTCAGGAGTCTAAGAAGTTACTGAAACCATCTAATGAAAAATTAGTTAAGTGCAGGGGACCAGATGCAAGATTCAAGAATAAAACATTTCAAAGTCACTGCAATAAGTGATAAGGCAGGGTATGAATGAGAAGCAAGCACTACATTTAGAAATGAGATTTTGGAGTATGAGTCTCACTCCTCCACAGAGATCATTGGCTAAGATTCAAAGGTTCAACTGATGATTTGCCCAGATCTAGCAGCTATCAAGTGATGCATGTTCCAAAACTAACTAGTAGTGTGTCATACAGAGGTCTAAGCAGTGGCTGAAGAGACCACATAAAAAGTGGTAAGAGAAGGAATCTCAAAAAATGAGCGAAGCCATTTGAATTCTTCTTTTCAAGGAGCCAACAAACAAAACTTCATGACAGTCACCCTCAAAGATTAACTTGGGTATGGGATGGCATTCAGCTACTTGGGAAAACCTTGTTATGGATGTTTCCTTGGTAGTAGTGTTCAGATAGGTGGGTCTGGGTCAATTCACTCAAAAAATTTTCTTCAAGCTCCATCCACTTCCATGCAACTATCAATATGCCATTGTTTTTTTTTTTTTTTTTACCACTAAGTAAAAATCATTGTCTATACACCACATTTTCTTTATCTTTCATTTGGTTGAGAGGCACCTATGTGGTTTTCACATTCTGGCTATAATGAATAATGCTGCTATGAACATAGTTGAACAACTGTCCTTGTGGTATGAGCGCACATCATTTGGATATATGCCCAAGGGTGGCACTTCTGAGTCTTGAGGTAAATTGATTCTCAATTTTCTGAGAAACTGCCACACTGATTTCCAAAGTGGCTGTATAAGTTTGCACTCCCACCAGCAATGGAAGACTGTTCCCCTTATTCCACATCTTCTCCAGCATAAGCTATCATTAGTGTTTTTGATCATATTCATTCTGACTGGTGTAAGATTGTATCTCAGAGTTGTTTTAATTTGCATTTCTTTGATGGCTAAGGATGTTGAGCAATTCATTAAGTGTTCTTCAACTATTTACAATTCTTCTGTTGTGAATTCTCTATTTAGGTATGTATACCATTTTTTGATTGGATTGTTTGGTAATTTGATGTTTAGTATACCATCCTGAATGTGCCTAATCTCATCTGATCTGTGACAGACCAATTAAAATACAATTTTCTGACATATTATAGATTATATATGGGAAAGAATGAAAAAAGAAAGAATACTATATCCATATATACTGATCTGATTGGGTCATATACTTATGTTCTGACATCTAACAAGAAAAAACATGTATCATAACTTGGATGTAAATGGTTGTTTCAGGAGTCATTAAAGAAGCCACATCTACAAACACAGACTGACTGAAAAATTCAAGGAAAAAAAAATACACCTGAGATGGAAGGATTTCTGCCTTTTTGCTGGAAAGACTATTACAGTTGCCCACAGAATTGTCCAGCATGCATCATTCTTTTGAGCATGTTCTGACACCAGGGTGATAATCAAGGTTAACCATCAAATGGATCCAAATATAGGATCACTATAAACATGGTTGTTCTATTTTCAATGCTTTTGAAAAGTCCTTTTGCTGATTTGCTTAATGACCATATTGATTAACATTAAAATAAATGCTTCCCTCTTTCTGTAGAGAGATATTTCATTATAATTTTTATTGCCATACCCTTCATGATTAATTGCATGGAACTTTTGTCACATATCTGTTAGCCATTTTTATATTTTGAGAAATAACTGTTTAATTCTGCTGCACAGTTTTCAATTTATTTGTTATTATGCTGGCAATTTGATTAAGGATATAGATGTATATTATTTATTTTTGTCCTTTAATTTTCTATGATTGTTTGGGTATTCTATAAAGGTTATGGTAACAGTGCAGACTATACCTGGGAGTATTCTTTGTCTTGGATGTTCTATATTAAAATAAGGATGATTTGTATTGGTTCTTCAAATTATTATTAGAATTCAGCAATTAGAATGACTGGGAAAGCTAAAAAAATCACTAACTTATCTGTGTTGTATTATTTGCTTTTACCTCTACAAATATTAACTTTAATATATTTAACAAAATTATAGAAGAAAACTTTCCCAACCTAAAGAAGGATGTCAATATGAAGCTACAAGAAGCTTACAGAACACCAAATAGACTGGATCAAAAAAAATCCCCTTGCCATATAATAATCGAAGCACAAAACATACAGAATAAAGAAAGACTATTAAGAGCTGCAAAGGAAAAATGTCAAGTAACATATAAAGGTAAACCTATCAGAATTATAACTGACTTATCAATGAAAACCATGAAAGCCAGAAGGTCCTGGATAGATGTATTGTAGACACTAAGAGACCATGGATGCAAGCCCAGACTACTATACCCAGCAAAGCTTTCTTCAACATTGATGGAGAAAACAAGATATTCCATTGATATGGGAGAATTTTCTGTATTCTGTCAATTATATTTTAAATAAACACTGATTGGATGATAGCCAGGCAGAAAGTATATGCGGGAAAACCAGAGAGGTGGGGCATTGAGAACAGGAGTATTCTGGGAAGAAGGAAGCTCTTTTGGCACTCCTGCCCTGACCATGGAAGAAGCAGGATGTGACCTGCCTGCTGAAAGAGGTACTGAGCCATGTGGCTAACATAGATAAGAATAATGGGTTAATATAAGTTATAAGACCTAATACAAAGCCTGAGCTAATGGGCCAATCAGTTTATCATTAATATAGACCTCTCTATGTGATTTCTTGGGGGCTAAACGACTGGGGGGACCAGGAGGGACAAAAACCCCAATAAGCCAGCCCTCATGTTACAGAATGGTGCCCATGTGGATAACTGCATCCACAGAAAGCCTGAGAAAACTTGGGAAAGAATAGAGTAAAGCATGTTTTCTTGGCAGCAACAATTTCTCAGGTCTGCTCTGCTTGCTAGAGGCAAGCAAGGGCTCTCATTTAAAAGAGGCTTCCTCATTCACCTTTAGCTACAAAACCTTGCAGCTCTTTTAAGAGGTCCTGCCATGAAACACTTGCATAATGTTGATGAAAAGCTAACCACATGCTTTTTGGTTTCAACCATAGCAGGAAAAAAGCTGCCCTGTTTTAAAATGCTGGCTTTCTGGGCCATCCTGCCAGGGCAAACTCTGATTCTTTCAGGCAGGCAGTCTGACTAAGGAGCATTTGAGTGTGGTTTACGGACACACTGCTGCAGCTTGCTTGCTGGCCGGGACCTTGAAATGCCTTAGAGTTGTGGCAATAAACATGGCTACAGCCAGTACCTCCTACATGCGGCTGGAATCACAGAAAGCTAAGGAATGGGCTGGATCCAGCCATCAAAGCCACGGCTTTAATCCTACCCATATTGCTTGGTAAATTAAAGACTCATGTGGTCAGAAAAAGAGAGATATACAGTAAAGAGAGATTCAAAGATGAAGAAAACCTCTAAATGGTTTACAGTGTGTTAAAAATATATGCTGACTTTAAAAAAAGGTTAAAGTCCTTAAAGTAAAAAAGAGAGAAAGAGTAGTTGGGTGTGGTGGTACACATTTTTAATCCCAACACTTGGGAGACAGAGGTAGACTGACCTCTGTGAGTTCAAGGTATGGTAGCACACACCTTTAATTCCAGCTTTGGGGAGGTAGAGACAGGCAGATATCTGTGAATTCAAGGATAGCCTGGTTAACAGAGGGAGTTCCAGGACAAAGATACACAGAGAACCTATCTCAAAAAGTCAAAAGTTAAAAGTAAAAATAAAAGAAATAGAGGTTAAAATAATGCCACATAAAGATGAAAAATACACAGAAAATCTTGATACTGTAAGTTATTGTGCTCTCTTTGAATTGTTTGAATGCTGAGGAAAGAGCAACGGCTGCTAAAAGATATTTGTTTATAAATGCTGCAGAATTAATCCAAGATAGGTATTTTGAAAATACCTTGACTTCAAAATTGAAGTCAAAAGGTATGTTACTTTGGAGAAGATATTTTTGCTTTTGTTTCCACAGGAAATGAGAGGCTGTGTATTCATTCTGAGTTAAGAAAAATCAGGTTTGATCAAGGAAGACCACCTGAGAAATCTCCATTAGGAACAGATAGCCCAGATGTCTGAGTTCTACATCCAGAACATATTCAAGATGCTGGCTGAGATGATCAAGCCTCACAGGATACTCCAGTCCAGACTTGATCATAACTCTAATTTTTTTTTAGGTCCCCATAAGATTATCAGTACCCACAACCAGCCAGAAGTAGCCTTGAATACTATACCCCATCCCCCAAAAATGGACTATGGATATCTTCCTTTGTTTAAAAGAAAAAAGATGGGGAAGTGGTGCGGGAGAATTGTCTGTATTCTGTCAATTATATTTTAAATAAATGCTGATTGGCTGATAGTGAGGCAGGAAGTATATGTGGGAAAACCACACAGGAAGTACAAAAACCTGTATGCCACAAAATTGGAAAATGTAAAAGAAATGGACAATTTTTTAGATTGATACCATACACAAAAATTAAATAAAGACTAGGTGAGCAACATAAACAGACCTATAAGCTGCAAGGAAATAGAAGCTGTCATCAAAAGTCTCCCAACAACAACAACAAGAAAAAGCCAGGGTCGGTTGTTTTAGTGCAGAATTCTAGCAGAGCTTCCAAGAAGAGCTAACACTTATACTCCTCAATGGGTTCCACATAATAGAAACAGCCAGTCATTGCTAAACTCTTTGTATGAGGCTACAGTTACCCTGATACCAAAACCTCACAAAGACTCAACCAAGAAAGAGAATTAAAGACCAATCTCACTCATGAACATCGATGCAAAAATTCTCAATAAAATACTGGCAAACCAAATCCAAGAACACATCCAAAATAATCATACATTATGATCAAGTAGGCTTCATCACAGAGATGCAGGGCTGGTTTCTTCCATCAGAGAGATGACCTGTGACTTATGAAATAGATGACAGAATGAAATAATGGTGGTAAATTTACACATTTCACATATCTATTCTGTCTCTTTTTCTACATGAGACATACAATATTAACAGACTTCCATTGCTTTTACTTTGCATGAAATTCCAAGGGAAAAATATACTCAGTCCGGTGATATTCTCTATTTTCTACTCCTTCACATTACTTTTGCTTCCTCCTTTTTCCTTAATATCCTGTGCTATACTACAATTTCATTATGTCTCACTAATAAAGAAGTGACCAAACAATATCTTTGCATCCACCAAGCTTCTGTATGAACTAATCTGAGACACTCACTACCAAATTGGCAAGCTTAACCAACAGATTTCTAAACTTTCTGATATAATGTCTCATGACAATATTGAAATGAGGTGTTTATGAAACCCAAATACTCTTAGGGGACAGAACACCTTCCCTCTCTTTGCATCAGCTTCATATGTCTGCTCCAACAATTTGCGCAGTTTCTCTTCCTTCAAACAACACAGTTTTTGAGGTGAAAATTCTCACTGAAGTATCATGGAACCTGTGCATATTCTGCAGCTTGGCAGGGTGAGATTCCAAATCCCTGTCTTTCTACATGTGGCACATCTGTAAAGAAAATCTTGCCCTGATGGTACAGTGCAAAAAGATAGCCAGGCATTTGCAAACCGACTGCATTATGATGACATAGCTACTTGTTACCAAGCCTCTGTAAGACACTTAACTTTCAATGCTTCATTCCTATTATGGTTGCTAGTGATTGTCAACTTAAAAGTATCTACATTAACCCTCTTAGACAAGCATCTGGGCACATATGTGTGATGTTTACAGATAAGGTGGATATCAAGGCATAATTTTGAGAGATTCTCTTGATTAGGTTAACTGAAGTGAGAAAATTTAAAATTTATCCTACATGGTAGAGGCATCTTCTTATGATTCTCCAGATAAAAGAAGCTTTGGCTTTCTTTACTACTTTTCCTTGAATCATGCCTTTGAGTTTATCATCTATTGTGTAATTTTTCCTCATGGTAGCACTGGTTATCTGAACAAGGCCTACACAAGACCTTGGCAGTCAAAATTCTGATACGGGTGTGGAAGATACTCTTCAAGACTCACCCTAAACTATGCAGCTATTAGTGTGGTAGTTAGTGGAGAGGCAGAAGTAGTCTCTTTAGAGGGTGAAGTATTATTCTAATGCTCCTATAGATGAGCCAACATTCAGTCACCTATAGACAAACAAATTCACTCTGTCAGTTCTGATACTATAGGTAACCATGAATAGCACAATTCCTTTTAATATCGGTCTAAGCTAGTTTTTTCACATACAAGGGCAAATTTTTTTTATAGAGGAATATATAGAGAGAAGCTTGTAATTGATCAGCATGTAGGCACACTTACCAACTAACACATAATGATGACTACAATGTTGATGTTGCACAGCAGGATTGTACACTGAAAGGAAGCATTCCCAGCCAAGAAAAATGGTTTGCTGAAGTATCCATTCCAAATGACCTCCATGCTTCTTGTTTTTTCATAAATTCTGGGTCAAAATAATATACACTAATGAGTCCACTAATGTGGACCCTAGCTATAAAATAAAGGTCACCAAGCACTTAGCTCGCAAGCCCAGAGAAGCTGAATACCTAGGTGAACCCAAGGAAAGCATACACAGAACCTCCTGGAAATTGGAAGCAAACAGGATCATCAAGCAAAAGTTGGAAGCCAGGGGCGGGGATAGAGGTGGGAGAAATTTCATCCGATGGATGGAGATAGAG
>PVIU01012526.1:0-59679 GCA_004026605.1 Ondatra zibethicus | reverse complement strand
CGTGTAGGAGAATGAAATTAGACCCTTATTTGTCACCCTGCACAAAACTCAAGTCCAAATGGATTAAAGACCTCAACATAAATCTAACCACACTGAACCTGATAGAAGAAAAAGTGGGAAGTAGCCTGCAGCACGTGGGCACTGGTGACCAGTTCTTATGTAAAACCCCAAGGGCACAGACAATAAGAGCAACAATGAACAAATGGGAATTTTCTAATAGCTCTTAAAAGGCTGAGAATTATAACGATGCTCTGTGAAGGTAAATTTTTCTGTCTTTTTCTTGTAAAGATATAGTGAAAAAAATAATCTTTTAGATCAATAACTATAAGAGGCCATCCATTAGACAATAGAGAAGGCAGAGGAATGCCAGGCTGTAGAGAGACCGCTGGTTGAATCACCTTATTAACAGTTCTTAGATCTGTTACCATTCTCCACTTTCAAGATTTCTTTTTTTTTTTATTAATTTTTACTGAGCTCTAGATTTTCCTCTGCTCTGCTCCCTGCCTCTCTCCTCCCATTCAACTCTCTCCCAAGGTTCCATACTCTCAATTTACTCAGGAGATCTTGTCTTTTTTCTACTTCCCATGTAGATTAGATCTATGTATGTCTCTCTTAGGGTCGTCACTGTTGTCTAGGTTCTCTGGAATTATGAATAGTAGTCTGGTTTTCTTTGCTTTATGTCTAAAAGGCACTTACGGAGTGTCCCCTTTACCCCACAACCTTTCCAGTATAAGTTGTCATCCATGTTTTTGATCTTGGCCATCCTGAAATCTCAGAGTAGTTTTGATTTGCATTTCTCTGATGACTAAGGATGTTGAACAGTTCCTTAAATGTCTTTCAGCCATTTTAGATTCCTCTGTTGAGAGTTCTCTCTTTAGGTCTGTATTCCAGTTTTTTATTGGATTATTTGTTCTTTTGATGACCAATTTCTTGAGCTCTTTGTATATTTTGGAGATCAGACCTTTGTCTGATGTGGGGTTAGTGAAGATCTTTTTCCATTCTGTAGGCTTTCGTTTTGTCTTGTTGACCCTGTCCTTTGCTTTATAGAATCTTTTCAGTTTCAGGAGGTCCCATTTATTAATTGTTTCTCCCAGTGTGGGTTATATTTAGGAAGTGGTCTCTTGTGCCAATGTGTTCAAGCGTACTTCCCACTTCCTCTTCTATAAGGTTCAGTGTGGCTGGCTTTATGTTGAGGTCTCTGATCCATTTGGACTTGAGTTTTGTGCATGGTGATAGATACAGATCTATTTTAATTCTTCTACATGTTAGTATCCAGTTATGCCAGCACCATTTGTCAAATATGCTTTCTATTTTTCATTTTTATTTTTGCTTCTTTGTCAAAAATCAGGTGTTCGAAAATGTGTGGGTTGATATCCAGGTCTTCTGTTTGGTTCCATTGGTCCTCCTGTCTGTTCTTATGCCAGTACCAGGCTGTTTTCAGTACTGCAGCTCTGTAGTAGAGTTTGAAGTCAGGGATCATGATGCCTCCAGAAGTTCTTTTATTGAACAGGATTGTTTTGGCTATCATGAGTTTTTTGCTTTTCCAAATGAAGTTGATTGACAGAATACAGACAATTCTCCCGCACCAGATTTTCATACGTTGAACCATCCCTGCATCTGTGTGATGAAGCCAACTTGGTCATGGTGGATGATGGTTCTGATGTGTTCTTGGATTCTATTTGCTAGTATTTTATTTAGTATTTTTGCATCAATGTTCATGAGTGAGATTGGTCTGTAATTCTCTCCCTTAGTATTGTCTTTCTGTGGTTTGGGTATCAGAGTAATTGTAGCGTCATAAAAAGAGTTTGGCAATGTTCCCTCTGTTTCTATTGTGTGGAATAATTTGAGGAGTATTGGTATTAGTTCCTCTTTGAAAGTTTTATAGAATTCTGAGCTGAAACCGTCTGGTTCTGGGCTTTTTATGGTTGGGAGATTTTGATGAGTGTTTCTATTTCTTCAGTAGTTATAGGTCTGTTTAATTTGCTTATCTGGTCTTGATTTAATTTTGGTAAGTGATATTTATCCAGAAAGTTGTCCATTAAGTTTTCCAATTTTGTAGAGTACAGGTTTTCGAAATATGACGTGATGATCCTCTGTATTTCTTCTGTGTCTGTTGTTATATCCCCCTTTTCATTTCTAATTTTGTTAATTTGGATATTCTCTCTCCCAGATTTCTTTTAAACAAGAAAATATAGGATAATTCCAAAGACAGTTTGATTCTTCAATATGCTTAGCATGTATTTGTTCCTGTACTAGCTCTTCTAAGGCCTGTGCAACCCATACAGGTTTGTCTTGTCTGTCAACCATTTTAAAAGTAGTGCTATTGATGCCTTAAACTGGTGTATTGATCGAAAAAAAAAACTTACTCTAAGCTGGATATGTTAGACTGATCAAGGTTAATCTGTAAGCCTAAAAGACCAGGTAGTTTCCTGGAAATCTGGGAGTTGTAGTTCTTGAAAAACTAACACCCACTCAAGGACCAAGCAACTTACTGTTATTCTGGTAAGTATAGTTCTTGGAAAATAACAACAAAGCCTCATGGGAAAGTACGGTGGCATAAGGGCTTTGTCCAAATAAGCCCCACCATGTGTCTGGAGGCCATACAACTGAAATGGAATGTCTAGGTGGTGGTCCTGATCAAATTTCATCTTGTTCAGTATTTAAAATTTTAATAAAAGCTTGTTTAAATTTGATCAAAATGGTAGGATTTTTCTGGTGAATTTCAGAATTAACAGACTAACTAATAATTTTATACTAACTAATAAATGAATACTTTCTTTTTATGTAAATTGTGTGGAACCAACTGATACTGCTGACACCTGGTACCAACCTTGTCTAAGGTACCAACCTTTGTATGATCCTAGATCTACTGTCTCTCCTTTTATCTTAGGTCACTTTAGAGAAGATCATAAACTTGAACAAGCTTGTTGTCAACACAGAACAAACCAAATTTAGGTTAGTACTTGGTAAGGATATAACAAATATAACATCCATAATCTGACATATTCCCTTTGGAAAGAATTAAAGGTTCAAAATAGAAAGAAATTAAGAAGCAGTTTAGTAGCCTAAGACAAAAAGAAAAAGAAAAAAATTAAGACAATGAAAATGAGGAGATAATAAGTTTCTGAAACTCCACAAGGAAAGATGGGCCATTCATCTGATGTTAACTCATTTGATTTGAATATATAGTATACTTTTTAAGATAATGCATGAAAAGCATAATGACACTCAAAGAACGAGAAATTTTCTCTTTCAATTATGGCTTATGGGCACAAAGAAGTGATAGTGCCTGGTGATTTGCAACTTGAAACCATTTAATCCGAAGAGGGAGGATGAATAAGAACAAAGCTTGACATATATATCATTATAAAGCACAATATTTTGGATGGTAACTTATAAATTACTTTTAAAATTATAATTACAGCTAAATAGGAATAATGCTTTAAAAACTAAAATACACACCTACCTTCATTAGATGGGGAATCCACTGAACCTTGGTGCAAATTCACCTTTGCTACTTCCTATGGGCCCTCTTGGCCCTCCCTTCTAGCCCTACCCTATTCCATTGTGTTACCTTCCAATACCCAGAAACAAGATCTCCCTGCAACCGCCAGTGACCAAACAGGTTGATAAAGATTCACACTATGCTTCCTGCCCTCATTATATTTCCATTCTCACTCTCAGCCATATAGAAAGCAGCTTGCCAGTGCCCCTCTTCTACCTCCAAGTCAGTACCCTTCCTACACACAACAACCAAGCAAGAATCCAGAAATACAGTATCGTTCACTTTGGCCTCAAAACAAACAAACAGGATAAAAATATGTTCATTTACAAAATGGAATACTAATCATTTACTAAAAATAAAATTATGAAATTTTTCAGATAAATAGATGAAGCTAGAAAAAAATCATCCTGAGTGAGGTAGCTAAGACCATAAAAGACAAATATTTGATGTTTTCTCTTACATGTGTTAGCTATTAAGCTTTAGATAGGAGTGCTACAACCTGTATGACTATAGAAGTTAGGTACAGAGTAAGGAACTAGGCAGGAGGGGATAACTCCCAAGGAAAACAGAAATGTACTTTTATGCAAAGTCATGGGGAAGATGGCATGGTAGGATTAAAGGAAGAAGATGGATGGGTAAGGGAGGCAATACAGGGAGTGAAAACTAACACTAACGGCCATTGAGGGATCATATGGAAACCTACTACTATAAAAGTTTCTTAAAATATATACACATGAGAGAAAGAAATGGAGTCACCAAATAATATGGGAAATGCCCCAAGTTGCCACCAAGTGAAACCTCTAGCACTAGTAATGGGTTAAATCTAGTTGAGTTTGGCCAAAGTTAAAGGCCCTCAAAATCTCAAGCTACTGTTAAGCCTATTGCCTCCTCCCCACAAATTGATATTAAGAACCTATTGATGAAGAAAATTCTTACATATCTCATTTCACAAATAGAGTCAAAAAGGTGCCTAACTAAAGCCTTGTCCACTACTGACTAGTGTTCCTGGTATGGGAAGGTACTCTGCACACCACCAGAGGAGAATCTAACTACCAACCTAGCAACAAATCCTGTAATCTGAGAGAGAAAGGACATGGATTTGGGTGAGTATAGAGGTGAAGAGAATCTTGGGGGAGTTCGTGAAGGAGAAATAATCAGGATATATTTTTATAATCCCAAAATTTTTAATAAACATTATTTAAAAACCCTAAAATACAGTAATATGAACACATCATTTTTAAAAGGTCCATAGGCTTCAGATAATGTTTCAGGACTGTGTACACATTGTTGAATAAACTTCTTTGTGGTGACATTTTGTCTGTGCTATAACAAATAAAGCTTGCCTGAAGATCAGAGTGTGGGGCTAGCCACTAGTTAATCACAGAGGTCTGTAGGTCTGTACAGGAGACAAGAAGGGATATAGTTGGACAGAGAAAGAAATATAAGAAGGAAGGAGACCGGAATTCATGGTATTCAATCTGAGGACTTGTAGAGACACCATACCTGGAAATGATATTTGAGATAGTAATTTTAAATGATTAAATGATCCTTTGGTAAAAGGATCTCTTGAAAGTCTAAAAATTGACATACATTTTATTTTACCAACAAACACTAAGTAAACAGTTTTCTTTATTCTCACTTAGAGTAGTAATAAGGCATCTGAATGAATTCATTTTATTCAAATGGAGTATTATATCTCAGAGGGTTTAAAACTCTTGTTTTTAAATGAACCTAATATAATATTTCACAAATAAGAATCTGTATCATTCTATTTTTGCTCAAAGGAAGACACATGCTGTTTAAAAAAGAAGAGTCAGCTTTGCTAAGATTTTCAAGTATTTCCATTTTTCAGATTTCAGCCTAGAATTTTTATGGTTACTTAGCTGAGCAGATGGCTCAGAAGGATAAATATTTGTAGCTTAACATTTTAAATAAAGACTATATCCTTTATAGTAGACTTACTTCATAGGGAAAAGAGTCTTCTGTGACAACAAACTGTTCTTATGTAACTATTTTAGGAACAAGTCTGTTTTAGTTTAACACATTACAGAAAAAGATATATTTCCATGAACAGTGCTGTATTTTCTAATTTGAATTTGGGGTTACTCTTTGGGATAATATTAAAGGATGAATTTTAAAAAGCTAATGACTAGATTCCTATCACCACTTCTGACTCATAATTTGTTATTGTCTTATAATAATCAGCCTTATGTTTTAGGGAAATTTCACCATTTAAAATGTTTTCCTAGAACACCAGTAGTCACTTATAAGTATATGAACAGCTAAAGAGTTCTAACTCCACTGTAGGGAAATAAAAGCCAAATCCCGCAGAAGACTTCTTTGATAATTACTGTTGACATCTGACAGAATCTAGAATCACCAGGACATGGCCCAAGTGACATACCTAAGAGACTATCTTGATTTTGTTTCTATGTTAATTAAGGTGAGAATGTTCATCTTCACTGTAGATGGGGCCACTCATGGAGAAAGCAAAAGACACTGGCATGCATTCACTGCTCTTCTCTTGCTGCCTTGATTTCCTTACCATGATGCACTGTACTTTGAACTATGAGCTAAAATAAACCCAGCCAACCTACCTACTTTCCTTCCTTCCTTAAATTGCTTTTGTCAGGTTATTTTTAAAAATATTTATTTACTTATTATGTATACAATACTCTATCTGTGTGTATGCTGCAAGCCAGAAGAGGGCACCAGACCTCATTACAGATGGTTGTGAGCCACCATGTGGTTGCTGGGAATTGAACTATGAACCTTTGGAAGAGCAGGCAATGCTCTTAACCTCTGAGCCATCTCTCCAGCCCTTTGTCAGGTTATTTTATTATAGCAAGGAGAAAGTAATTAAGACAAATTCTCTGGTTTGCTGACATTATTCTACACAAATTCCTGGAAAAAGCTTACAGAGAACCTAAATTATTGTTGTGTTTTACACAAAAATATCTGATTAATAGTCCTATGAGCATTTTGTACCTAGGTGTGTGTGTGTTGTGCACACATATACACACATACATGGGGTGTTGTTTTTAAGACAAGCTCCAGTCTCCATTCTCAGAGTGGGGAATTACAGGCCATTATACCCAGGTTATGGTATTATAGGAACTGAACCTTATGCTTCTTGCATGCTATACCAGCTGAACTATATCCCCAGCTCTATTTTGACTTATTTATACTTCCATTTTTATACTCAGTTCAAACCCTGTAAAAGTCAAGTAGTTTTGACTGTTATGTTCTTAGTATAAACAGAACTCTTATGGGAGTGCTGCTGAAGACCAGGTCTTCAGAAAATACCATAAAATGATTAAAATTATCTTTGAGAAATATTTTTAATATTTTATGAAAAGTTTGACAACTTTACTATTTCAAAGTACTTCACAGTACCCCTAAATCTAGAGAGGCTGCAGACAGTTCTGCCTACTAAGTAAGTTTTATGTTCTAATAAACTAAGTAGCTGCTTGAAGAAAAGATTAACATTTTATTTCAAAGAATTATTATCTTAATTTTATTACTAGCCACAATCAGTAACAAGATGGATATATCTCTTGGGCTACACACAAAACTAAAGGTTTAGAATCACACTGGGCACCATCACTACTCTTGTTCCCTGTTCCACACTGATTTTCTTACATTCCTAGCTTTTTTTTATTTTAAATCAGTTAACTATGGAAACTCCAGCTTCACAGAGATGTGGTGTCATCATATGGTGCAATCCAGTATCAAAACTGAATTAACTTGCGCCAGGACTTTGTCTGAGAGATGTGATGATTACCGTCTTAAACTCTATCGTGTTGCCCACAGTAATATTTTATGTCTGTGGTAGGTTGGATACACTGTGTGGGAGATAGGGCTTTTAATGATGGTTTCTTATAGAAAACTGCTAAAATTAGCTTTATAATTACTTTCACTCAATTTCTGCTCCATTTCATTTCATTCATGGATCACATTGAAAAAATAGGTTGAAAACTATTACTATTCTTTAATTTAGATGGCTTGAATAATATAATGCTAAATACACTCAGTAAACACTGAGTAGCTGAAGTATATTAGCAATAACTTTAGATATTAACAAGCATTTAATTCTTACCTTTTATATTATCCACAAAAAATAAAAGAATATTTTCATTTATAATCTAATATTTTGACATATTTAGAAATATGGATTATAATTTTTGAAATCACCAATTATCATTATATTTCACTATTTAATGTGCTTGCAATTCTGCAGTAACAGCTCAGAAAACTGGGAAAACGTTCATGTCAAACATAAATTTACTAGTATGCAAGCATCAAGTGTTTTATTATCTAAAACTAATAATGAATTAACCTTCAAAAAACTTAGGAAGATTAAAAACTAAGTGACAATGAATAATACTATAATTAAAGCCAACAGCACAGTTATAAAGAAAGGTGATTATAAATGAAGCTTAATCACAGAAGACCTACTGGAATAGGAATAGGTGGATGGAGATCCATGAACTCAGTCATATAAAAGGTTGAGAGAAAAATATTCCAGGGAAAGGGAGACAAAATTGAATGACTAAATAATAATAAAAAGATAGAATAGGGGCTGATTTGTTATTCAATACAAAAAGACAACGTAGTGTATCATGAGGGCCTGCTGTTGGGGTTTCGATCCTGCCCAGTTGCCACAGCCAGTAAGTCCTAAAGAAATTACACAGAGAGTCTATATTAATGATAAATTGATTGACCCATTAGCTCAGGCTTCTTATTAGCTCTTGTAGCTTATATTTACCCATTATTTTTATCTATGTTAGCCACGTGGCTCAGTACCTTTTCAGTGGGGCAGGTCACATCCTGCTTCTTCGGTGGTCTGGGCAGGTCTGGCGAAAGAGCTTCCTTCTTCCCAGAATACTCCTGTTCTTATTGCCCACCTCTACTTCCTGTCTGGTTTTCCCGCCTATAATTCCTGCCTGGCTAATGGCCAATCAGTGTTTATTTAAAAAACATGATTGACAGAATACAGACAATTCTCCTGCACCAGACCACCGAAGAAGTAGGATGTGACCTGCCCTGCTGAGAAAGGTACTAAGCCGTGTGGCTAACATAGATAAGAATAATGGGTAAATATAAGCTACAAGAGCTAATAAGAAGCCTGAACTAACGGGCCAATCAGTTTAACCTAATGTAGACTCTGTGATTTTCTCTGGAACTAAATGGCTGGGGGGATTAGGCGGGACATAAACCCCAACAAGCAGGCCCCTTGAGTTACAATGTAGCTTGTGTAAATAATATGAAAGAAAAATGGTAATAAGATGGCAAAGAAGGTCACAAACCATGGTCTAACTAGTCTATCTTTAATAGATTAGAAAGTCACTAAATGATTTCAAGAAAGAAATGTCATGGTTTGATTTTCTGTTAATAATCTATGGAGAATAGATTAGCAGATGTTAAGAGTAGAAAGAAATATTTAGAAGTTTTAATAGTTTATGCTAGAGGCAATGGTCATTTGAACCAAGGTGGTAGCAGATGACATAATGTAGATAAGCTCAATATAATTTTGGAGATGCAACTGATATGACTTGGTAATATTTGAAATTGAGTAGCTATGAAGATAGTAAAGGAAAAGGACCAAGAAAATTAAAAATATTTTGTAGGTTTGAATTTTTGAGAATATTGTGATTCCATTTTTTAAATTGAATAAGCTATGGAAAAAGAGATTTAGAAAACAACTAAGACTGAAAAAATTTCTGCTATTAGACAAAGAAACTGAAAACTGAAACTGTCTATGTGAAAATAATTTAATATACACTTTTACATATTTTTTAAAAAGTATACTGTTTACAATAATGTCGCTATACTATTTTGATATATAAATGTTTAAAATTATGTGTATTGAGACATAGTTCTCTAATGAGAATTAATTGCTTTCAGTATTAATGAAAGTTAATTTTAATATACTTAAGTCGATAATTATATAGAAATTAGCAGTATTACTTGATAAATATGTGCTTTTCCCATTAGTACCTAGGCTATAAGAGCTGAGGAATCATGTTATTATTTGATCACTAAAGTGCTCAAGATATATGGTAAACATCTTAGGTTCAGGATTCTATTGCCATGATAAAACACCATTTTCAAAACAACTTAAGGAGGAAAAGGTTTACTTCATCTTACAACTCTGAGATCACACTCCATCACTGAGGAGAGTCAGACAGGAACTAAGAAAGGCCTCCTGCCTTGCTCAGTCTGCTTTCTTATACCATCCAGGTCGACCAATTCCAAAGATTTGGGCCTTCCCACAACAATTATTAACCAAGAAAATGCCCAGCAGACATACCTAAAAGCCAGTTAGCATTTCCTCAATATTCCCTCTTCCTGCCTTAAAACAAGGAGAGGTGCTCAGTCTTATTCCAACTTGATATATCATGTTTTATTGATACCCATGGAAGGCCTGTCCTTTTCTGAATATAACTGGGGGAGGAGTAGATTGGGGGCTCGGGGGAAGGGAATGAGAGCAGAGGAGGGAGGGGAAACTGCAGTTGGGATGTAAAACAAATAACTTTAGTAATAATTTAAAATTTTTTCTCTTCTCAGATATGACTAGGTTTGTATCAATTTGACAAATAACAAACAGCAGAGTAAATAAGCAAATGAATAAAAATCAGTAACATGATAAAGAGACTAACAAAAAAACCATTTTAAATCAGTAAAACTTGGCACTTATAAAATCATATATTTTATTGTATTTATATAAATATTAGTTCTCTTATTACCTGAAAATAGCTCTTAAACTTGGGGAAAAAATATTAATTCTATCAAAAAACACCAGCTGTCTAAATGCAAAACATTTACTAAATATATTGCTATTGAACACCCAATATATATAAGAAAATATGCAGGGTGCTCAAAATTAAATCAGTAAATATTTCTCTTAAGGAGGCTACAATGAATGGAAGAGTACTTTACCCAATACATATGAATAAGTACTATTTATACAGTTTAGTTTAAAAGCATTTAGTAACACAGAACATAAGGCTCTAAAATTAATTTCTTAAAATATTTATGGTAATTTTAAACTGTTTTCTTCATTAGTTTATGTTTTATAGCCTTTCCTTTCTTCCAAATAAACACTGGCACATTAACTTTTTTGTCTACTGACATATCACTCTACCCCATTTTATTCAGTAGACATATAATGCTAGAAAAGCATACATATTAATAACAAAGTTTGCATGAAGATACACAAATAAGATTATTTACTATTGCAAAGATGAATCCGATACTTTAGAATAAATACATATCTTTAATTTTTGCTCGCTCTTTCCTTTTTTCTTTCTTTTTCCCTTTCATTTTCTTTCTTTGCAGGGACTCCCACAGGATAGCAACAAACTCTATAATTCAATACCTTTTCCATGTAACTAAGCATTATAATAAAGTCATCATTTTTTTGACAATTTCATAGAATCAATACTAATTTTTTTCTGTAATTTTTAACTTTATCTTATGGCTTTTTTCATTTTCTTAAATTACAGACTTTTGCATTTAGAATTAATGTACTTAATAGTTTATTTGTGGGATAACAAATTACAAGCATCTAATCTTGTACTTTGGATATATAATTCAGCAAAGTAGCACAGGATCTTAAGCACTGTGATATGGCAGTAGCTGATGCAGTAAATTGAAATACCTGCCAAGTGATTAACTGGTAAGGCAAACACATATCTTAGATAACCTGGACAAAAGGATAATTTCTGTCTTCAATGAGAAAAGTAGGATTTCTTCATGATCAACATAAGAATAGACTATTTTAAACAAAAAACCTGTTTATTTCACTAATTATCATTTTTTATTTTTAGATCCATTTTATACATCTGATAGAGGGTTAATATCCAAAATATATAAAGAACTCAAAATCAAGAAAACAAATAATCCAATTAAAAATGGGTTGCAGATCTAAACAGAACCCCCCTCCCTCCCTCTCTCCTCTCTCTTTCGGACAGGGTTTCTCTGTATAACCATCCTCTCTGTCCTGGAACTCACTTTGTAGACAAGGTTGGCCTCAAACTCACTGAGATCTGCCTGCCTCTGCCTCCCAAATGCTGGGATAAAGGCATGTACCACCAGCACCAGGCTCTAAACAAAACTCTTAACAGAGGAAAGTTCAAATGGCTGAGAGATACTTAAATAAATGTTTAACATTCTTAGCCATCAGGGAAATACAAATTAAAATTACTTTGGGATTTCATCTTAAACCTGTCAAAATGGCTAAGATCAATAAAACAACTCATGAGAGCTCATGTTGGCATGAATGTGAGGTAAGGGAAGCACTCATCCACAGCTAAGAGTGCAAACTTGTACAGTCATTACAGAGATCAGTGTGGTGGCTCCTCAGGAAGACGGGAAACAATCCACCTCAAGATTCAGCTATACCACTCTTAGGTATATGCCCAAAGAATGCTTTATTCTACTGCAAAGACACTTGCTCAATCATGTTTGTTGCTGCTGTATTCATAATAGCCAGATGCTGAAAACAGCCTAGATATCAAGCAACTGATGAGAATGGATAATGAAAATGTGCTATATTTTACACATTTTTTATTATTCTATTTAATAGAACATTAATCATTTGTTAAAATATGAAATATGGAAGTAAGTGGATAGAGCTAGAAAAAAACTATTTTGAGTAAGGGAACACAGAACTCCCCCTCAAAACCAAATACCATATGTTTTTTTCTAATATGTGGATATTAGCTTTCAAGTCTATAATAGGC
The DNA here is from genome assembly GCA_004026605.1 of Ondatra zibethicus. Taxonomy (NCBI): domain Eukaryota; kingdom Metazoa; phylum Chordata; class Mammalia; order Rodentia; family Cricetidae; genus Ondatra; species Ondatra zibethicus. The sequence goes on along the minus strand of PVIU01012526.1, from coordinate 47,427 downwards.
ATGCTACAATCTGTATATCTGCCGAGGTTAAGCACCTAATAAGGGACAGCTGGGAAGAAAAAGGTGCTCACAAGGACCGGGAAAACTGACACAGAAACCCACAAGTGGACAATGTCAGAGAATGAGAAACTCTGGAACACTCAGTTCTAAATGGGTTCATGAAAGTCTTCCCATGAGTGCTCAGAGAGTAATACAGAAGAGAAAGTGGGAAGACTATAAAAGCCAGACTCCAAAGAAATAGTCTTCCTGAAACAACACTAAAACTCACAGAGACTGCAGCACATGCCCAAGACATGAACAGATTCAAGTCAGGTGGAGTGCTTGTACTAAGATGGGGGTATGGACATAGGAATCCACCCCTAACCAAGCAGCTTTCTGCAGTTGAAATCCACCAGCAAAGGAAAAAATCAGTTTTCTCCAATAGTCTGTCAGCTGGAAATACCAACCACATTGCAGGACAGGCCTCATGCCCAGAAGTATTTGATCAATACAATGGTACTTTTGTGAATGTTTCCTATCAGTTTGTTTTGTTAAGATATTTTTTGTCTTATTGGTCTTTTGCTTATTTGGTTTTCATTGTGCTGTTGTGGGTTACACACTAGTACATTTTCTTAGGGTTTTGTTTGTTTCTCTCTCCCTTTTTTAAAAGAGAGAGAAAAAGAACATAAAGTTGGGTAAATAGGGGTAGGGAGGAACTTTGAGGTCTTGGAGCAGGAAAAACTGATCAAAATACACTGTTGGAAAAATATTCAATTAAAAATAGATTGCATTTTAGCATTCCATAATTTACTCAGATTTGCCAGACTCTTATGTGACACTGTAAATCTGTTCTATATTTTCGGGAATGTGTGTATGCATGTTTGCAGTGTATATGAGTGTATGTTGCAGGTAGGTTGGATGTATGCATGTGGATGCCAGAGACTGATGTTGATGTTTTCAGGATACCATATTTCTAATATACTTGTTATTCCTTTTTTAAAAATAGATTATTTTGACCTGAATTATTCAAAAAATTACCCATCTACTAAATTAGGTATTTACCAACATAAATTAAAGATAAAGCACATTCAGCTATGAAAATACTTTCAGAACTATTTTCTTGGCTATCTGGAGCATTATGAATAGCGAAGACAATATCAACAATCTGCTGTTTTCTCACCAACTGTGTAGCTAGCTATAAATGAAGTAAGGAATACATCAAATTGTATCAAATTTGTATATGTACTCCCACATAAATATCCAGTAATGTAAGCAATAAGGAAATATCAATTAACTGTAGAATCCTTTATGATTATTATTATTACAGAAATTACAGCTAATGTCTTCCTGAAATTATGTACAGATAAACTACTCCAACAATTCTTCCAAAATTTTTATTATATTGTGTATGTGGATACACACGTGTGGTTATTTACAAGTCATGTTCCCATAGCACAGAAGCTACTCCAGAGGCTATTACTGCAAGCAGGCTTGGCAATCTACCCAATACAATTTCATCGGCCCAGCATTAAGTTCCAGAGCAATGTCTTATGCTTGTGCCTCAATCATACTACCAGGGAAGGGGCCTTTGCATCTTACTAAGCTGGCTAAGATTGGCATTTCAGGCAGCATGGTAGGGTTGGTAAAGGCAGTTGATTTTTGTCACCTAGGCTTATGCTCAGCTGAGTTGCACCCCAGTTTCAAAGACACAGGCCTATAAATGCTTAAGAGAGCAAGTGTGATCCAAATCTACTCTAGGGTATAAATAATGCAGACAGAAATCCTACTCTTTCTCAGGGCCTAAGGAACAACCCCATACTTGCTTTTGTGCCCTGATCAAGGGTAACTGAAGTCTTGTTCTACATTCTACCTCTGAAGTTTGGAGGAGGGGGGAAGGACTACAATCAGCTATCAGTTCACACACAGATCAAGTAGCTTAGTCCTCAAGTATTTTGCCTGACAATAGTAGAACTCATGGGCCTTTGCTAAACAGCAGGTTTCAATGCGAGAAGGCCTTGAACTGTGTTGCAAGTCTAAAACCTGTACTTAATTTCCTCTCCCTCCCCCATGTAGAGGACTTCTCTCTCCTTGTTGGACTGGTTTTTGTCGGGGAGGAAGTGCCATGAGCAAATCTTTCCTTCATGCCTTCTTCAGTCTCTTTGGATTGTTACATCAAATGCAAGCAGGACAATTTCTCATGTGACGCCCTTAGCTCTTATGAATGTTGTTAAATGTATAAACGGTATTACTTGCCCTGTCTGTGAAGAGATAGTTGAGGAGGAGCTTACCAAACCACTTTGTTGTTTCACATTCCTATTTGCTAATTGTTTCACCTATTTATATGATTTATGCTGAAAACTCAAGATACTATGCATCTTTGATAGTATGTTTCTTGGTCACAGGAGGCATGTCTGCTAAACCCAGTTACTAAAGAATTTAAGCATCACATAATGCTTTGGGGTTGAATTCTAAAAGAATAACTAACAAAAAGTTAATTACTTACTCTCAGGAATAGAGAGGAGTAAAAAAGATATCTTTTTAAAAAGACCAATTATGTTTTGGGGTTTATAGCTTTAGTATACCGTGGCATATTAGACAATATCATTACAATATACATACTATGGACCAGTAAGCATATAATTCATCAAGCAATGGAAAAAGTAAGTAAAACTGAAGAAACTTACAGTTAGAGGTGCTACTTACAAGAAAGCTATAAAAAGATTTTTAGAATTAGCAAACCCATGGGTAGCAAAGTGAAAACTCTGCAATATTTAATGCTGCTGCTAGAAGAATAAATATTAATACTAAGTGAACTCTGTCTAGAGTGAAAACAAAAACTCTTCTATTTTATATAATAAAGACAAAGATGTTCTAAAACTGAATTTTCATAAATAATCCATTAAAAATGTTAACTACATTTTAACCTTTCTGAAAATGCAGTTTGAGAATGTCCAGCTTTAAAGGAAATAACCACTTCAGAAGCCACTATTTACCCTCTGCTGACTGGCATTTTTAAGAAATTCAATTCACCATAGCAACCTGTCTTAATACCAGCAGATAAGCACAGTCTATATTTAGAAATGATTGCTTTCCAGACAGCAATCCTGTCTTTCCTTCATATTTAATGTCATGATCCAAGGGACCAAAATATCATTTATCAATGAGGCTACAGCAAGATGACAAGTATACTCGGGGGAATGAAGCAGTGTTTCAGAAACACCAAAAAAACAAACTTATCACCCAAACTAAAAAAAATTTGTGAACATATAAGCAAATACCATTTTTAGTGTTTAAGAAATATATATGTAGCTACAACTAATTTGTCTAATATTTTCTCTTCAGCATAAAACTTTTTATTATTAATCACTTATGATTCATATTTCAAAATATATATGCATTAACAGAATGTTGTTTCTTGATCACTAGTGATCTATAACATTAAATATATTTCTATTAGCAGGCTGTTGCTTTTGATTTTTAATCATTCCAAGCTGGTATCTGTATTTGAACTATAATCTATATAAGTATACATCTTTTATGTAAGGAATATAAGGAGTATTATACAAAATAGAAAAATGAATTTATTAAATTGTATGGTTACAAAATCACTATGACTTTATTTGTATTTTAATCTTGTTAGTGACGAAAAAGAGAATTTATGAGTTGGCGAAGATGGTCTTATACTGTCTGTTTTGAATACTACAGTTATAGAAGTCAAACACGGTAGACACTTTAAACACAATTTCTTGAAGAATCATTTTAAAGTCAATACTGAAGACAAGACGTGAAGAATTGGTGAACTTTAATTAAAAATATCAGGAAAATTCCTCAGAATGCTGGATAATTACCTCATACCAACAAGGATAGTAACTATCAAACACACAATTATAATAATAGCAAAGATGTAATTAAGTTGCTTTTGGCTTTTAATCATGTCTCTGTGTGGGGATACATGCATATATTGGGGAGATTAGTATATATTGCTAGTGAAAATGTGAAATATGATAGTTTTTCAGGAAACAGTCTCATGTTTTCATATGTTAAAAATAGATTACAATATAATTCAGCAATTCCACTCCTATGTATATATCTAATCGAAGTAAATTTTAAATTCACATTCATCAGGTCATTAGCCACAGAGGTCAAAAAGTAGAAGCTATCCCAGAGTCTATTGAAAAAATAGATAAGCAAAAACGTGGTTTATACATACAAAGTTTTCCACTTTAAATGAAAACTATTAACAGCCTGATAGCCTGTTTGTGAATTATACTTCTAGCATTATATATTTACCATAAATCTCCCATCAATTGAGCAATTATTTCTTAGTGTTAAACAACACATATCTAGTATAGTAAGTAATAAGTTTTTGAAAATACTTGGAAATTAAATGAGCCATACCAACACTTAAACAGCAGGGTGAATAGCACCAATACTTTTCTATAGGTCTTTTCAATCTTTTTCTTTCCCCCGAGACAGAGTTTCTCTGTAGCTTTGGAGCCTATCCTGGAACTAGCTCTTGTGGACCACGCTGGCCTCAAACTCATGGAGATCCACCTGTCTCTGCTTCCCACGTGCTGGGATTAAAAGCATGCGCCACCACTGTCTGGTGGTCTTTGACTCTAAGTTCAAATAATTTTGCTAGTTAGAAATAAGCAAAAAGAAATCTAAATCACGGGGCTGAAGAGATGGCTCAGCAGTTAAGAGTACTGGCTACTCTTCCAGAGGACCTGAGTCCAATTCGCAGCACATCATGGTGGCTCACAGCATTCTATAAATTCAGTCCCAGGGCATATGACACCCTTTTCTGACCTCCGAAGGAACCGAAGGCACACGGTGCACAAACATACATGCAGGCAAAACCTCATAAGCTAGAAACAAACAAACAAATGTTTCTGAGTATCTATAAAAGAAATTCAAAACACAAATGTGGTGACTTTGTTTTGTCTCACCCATAGCACACAGTTAAAACCGTTTTGAAAGTAAAGAGAATTAAGCTTTATAAAGAATGCAACTGGCCGGGCGGGGGTGATGCATACCTTTAATCCCAGCACTCCTGAGACAAAGGCAGGCCAATTTCTCTGCTTATGAGGCCAGCCTGGTCTACAGAGTGAATTCCAGGACAGCCAGGACTGTTACAAAGAGAAATCCTGTCTCGAAAAACCATTCAATTGACTATAGCTTAAACACCTATATCACAGTCATCTCTCTAGAAGAAACAGGCTAACTTTTTGAGACTTAAACAACATGCATTCCTCTACTTAAAGAGGAAAAAAGTTAAATTATATCATATGAAGAATAATTTCTTATATGATTGAAAATTATGTGTATGCAGATATAATATCAAACTAGCCTTGATTAAGACTTTTCGCTGCATTAAGATACAAAACTAAAAAGGTCTTATAACACAACAAAAATGGAAATATTATACATATGCAGAGGATACAACCTTTTAATTTTCAATAGAAATAAAAAATAAGCTATTAAAATGGTTATCTATTTAGAAATTTAGTATGCATACAAATTGGCGATTCAAACAGACACATCAGTCAGCTAAAATAAGTGTCAAATTCTACTTGTTTTTGCACTTAACACCTATAGATGGAGACAGGCAAAAATCACTTAGAAACAAAAGAGATTAGATACCACCTCATCTCAATCTTGACAAGTCAAATTTTGCTCCCATTACTATGAGTTGGTAAAAAGACAAAGATTTGTGACTTTCTCGTACTTCTTTTCTAACATTGCTTTCCCCTTTAACTATGTTCAAACAACAGCTTATCCAGTTCATTGCATTTTACTAATTTGTTATAGTGAAATGGATGTAAAACTGTGAGACACAAATTATATATATCTTGATAATTACAGGATACCTATCACATATATTTACAGTATGAAATAGTCTATTTGGGTTCTGCCCTTCTGAACCTATTTTACAATAATATAAAATTTCAAAACTTAAGGAAATTATTAAATAGCATTATCATCCCAGAATATATGTTTATAAGGAAGGGAATGATCTGAGAAGCAAACAAAAGAAACAATTTAAAGAAGAGGGAGGAACATGGTGGCAGATGCTTGTGATACATGACACTTGGGTGGCAGAGGCAGGAGGATCATGACTTGGAGGCCTGCCAAGGCTACAGAATGAGTTCTAATCAAGAATATGCTGAGATGATGTCTCAATAAACAAAAAAATAAAAAATACTGAAAGCTGCAAAACTCTAAACATTCTATGGTGTGAGTGTTCTGATACGGAACATTATGTGTATGTGTGTACAAACACACACGTATATATAATATAGTTTTTATGAATGCTTTATATTTCTAATTTTAAGAATAATTACTGAAATAAGATTTTCAAATAAACTTAAAATTGGTGTAAGTAAATTTATTCTCATCTTCCCCCTAAAAATCAATTAGTAAGTAGTTCCTTTGACCACTACCTACTGACACACTACTGTCACCAATTACTAATGCTATGAAAGTCAATCTTTCATGATGACAACCATTTTTTCTAATGTTTTTCCTTTTTATAAAAAGAAACTGCTCCATCAGACTTAACTGAATGTGATTCTCAGGAAAAGTTTAAAATTAGCTGTTGAAACTATTTTTAAGTTAATGCAAAATTAAAGTTTTAAATTATACTTAGTGATAAAAACAAGTACTCACAAAGAAGGATCTTGGACAAGATCTTTAAGATTTATCCCACTTCGGTCTTCTGCAAGATTCCTGAAGCAGCTATCACTCACTAAACAAGAAAAGGGGAAAGAAAACAAAATTAATTTTTATGTTTCACTACAGCTAGTGATGCCCAAAAGTAATTTTTAAATGAAATTTATCCTTTATATTTCTTTTCTACATATCGGCATTAAGTTTTTGTTTTTGGTTTTTCCCCAGACAGACTTTCTCTGTGTGCTATGGAGCCAGTACTTGAACTTGCTCTGTAGACAACTGGCCTCGAACTCACTGAGATCTGCCTGCCTCTGTCTCCTGAGTGCTGCTGGGATTATAGTGTGTGCCACCACCACCAGGCATATTAATGCTTTTTGAGGAGAAAAAATATTAATGGTCAACAACAAGGCCAATGACAAGCAGCTAATTAAAATAAACTAACCTTATATAAATGTGATCTATAAAGCAATTAAAATGTGGAAATTTTGTTTTCACTTCTAAAGGATTAATCTACTGATACATAATGGCAAGTCCCTGATCCCACAATATGGAAAATAAAAGAGATAAACAACACTGCTACCCCTGCCATAACATTTGTTTGAAACAGTAGAGATCAATGAAAATAAAAGTACAAACTAAACTTGTAGAATGGTAATAGCTTCTTAGGTAATTTCAGTCTGTTGATTGTTTGGATTTCTGGGATCATTTGACATGTACATAGAATAAGATCAAAAGTGATTATTTGGAAAAAGAAAAATCACCATAGCTCTTGATATTTGTAGTCCAGCAGGGCAGACAAGAAACCAGCGAAGTTCAAAACAACAGTTTTGGAGGAAAACTGGCTCCTATCTCCTGTTAATTTACAATTAAAGAAAAAGAACTTTCATGCCCATGTTTACAGTTCAACCCCATGGACACTACTTGTAAACAATAGCTTACAAATAGGAGATGGAGCACAAAATATAAATAATGATCAAGATAAAAAATAATACAAGACACTACAGATGATACAGAGTTTAAACATTTAAGAAAACTATTTAACATGACAGATTCAACGCAATGCCCATCAAAATCCCAGCAAAATTCTTCAAAGACCTCTAAAGAACGGTACTCAACTTCGTATGGAGAAAGCAAAAAACCCAGGATAGCCAAAACAATCCTGTTCAATAAAAGAACTTCTGGAGGCATCACAATTCCTGACTTCAAACTCTACTACAGAGCTGCAGTACAGAAAACAGCCTGGTACTGGCATAAGAACAGACAGGAGGACCAATGGAACCGAATAGAAGACCCAGATATCAACCCACACATCTTCGAACACCTGATTTTTGACAAAGAAGCAAAAAATATCAAATGGAAAAAAGAAAACATATTTAACAAATGGTGCTGGCATAACTGGATATCAACATGCAGAAGAATGAAAATAGACCCATCTCTATCACCATGCACAAAACTCAAGTCCAAATGGATCAAAGACCTCAACATAAAGCCAGCCACACTGAACCTTATAGAAGAGAAAGTGGAAAATACACTTGAACACATTGGCACAGGAGACCACTTCCTAAATAGAACCCCAGCAGCACAGACACTGAGAGAAACAATTAATAAATGGGACCTCCTAAAACTGAAAAGCTTCTATAAAGCAAAGGACATGGTCAACAAGACAAAACGACAGCCTACAGAATGGAAAAAGATCTTCACTAATCCCACATGGGACAGAGGTCTGATCTCCAAAATATATACAGAACTCAAGAAATTGGTCACCAAAAGATCACATAATCCAATTTAAAATGAAATACAGACCTAAAGAGAGAACTCTCAACAGAGGAATCTAAAATGGTTGAAAGACACTTAAGGAACTGTTCAATATCCTTAGTCATCAGAGAAATGTAAATCAAAACAACTCTGAGATTCCATCTAACACCTATAAGAATGGCCAAGATCAAAAACACTGATGACAACTTATGCTGGAGAGGTTGTAGGGTAAAGGGAACACTTCTGCATTGTTGGTGGGAATGCAAGCTGGTGCAACCCCTTCGGATGTCAGTATGGCTATTTCTCAGATAATTAGGAAACAACCTTCCTCAAGACCCAGTAATACCACTTTGGGGTATATATCAAAAGGATGCTCAATCGTACCACAAGCACATATGCTCAACTATGTTCATAGCAGCTTTGTTTGTCATAGCCAGAACCTGGAAACAACCTAAATGACCCTCGATCGAAGAATGGATATGGAAAATGTGGTACACTTACACAATGGAGTACTACACAGCAGAAAAAAAATAATGACATCTTGAATTTGCAGGAAAATGGATGGAGCTAGAAAACATTATTTTGAGTGAGGTAACCCAGACACAGAAAGACAATTATCACAATTATCTGAATAATTAAAAATAATCTACATGGGAAGTAGAAAGTAGAAAAAGACAAGATCTTCTGAGTAAATTGGGAGCATGGGGACCTTGGGGGAGGGTTGAAGGGGGAGGGGAGAGGCAGGAAGGGGAGCAGAGAAAAATGTAGAGCTCAATAAAAATCAATAAATAAAAACCTATTTAACATGAGGCAAAGAAAAATCCTTAACAATAGTCTAAAAAGGAATAGTCAACAAAGAATTAAAATCTACCAAAGAGAATTAGATAATTTTAGAAATGATATGTATAATATGTGAAATTATGAAACTGGTAGGTTCATATCCAACTCAACAGAACAAAATCTAAGAATTGATTTCAACTTAAGAATTGAATTGAACTTAAAGAAAAGTCAGCTGACAAATGTCTGAAATTAGACAAAAAACAAGAGTATAAATTACATATAAATTACATTAAAAAAAAAGGCTAAGTAGACTTAGAAAGAATAGCAAATGCCACACTAAAAAAAGTAAAAGATTTACAATGAAGAGTAAAAATGTTATAGGGATGTGATGGGGTGATCAAGGGGAATTTATTAATCACAAAAGAAAAGGGTAACTTTGCAATGAAGAAATTAGATAAACAACATCTTGCTTGTTTGTTTGTTTTGTTGTTGTTTTTCAAGACAGGATTTCTCTGTGTCACCCTTGCCATCCTGGAACTCTATTAAACCAGGCTGATCTCGAACTCAAGAAATTTGCCTACCTCTGCCTCCTGAGTTCTGTAACTAATACAGTGTGCCACCACCACCTGGCCAATAAACAACATTTTAAAGAAGTTATTTAAATCAGGTGTGCACCATTATGCATGGTTATATTTTTTTCAAACATCCCATTTTAACTGTGGTAAGATGATACTTTATTTGCTTTTCTATGTGATTCATACTACTGAGCATTTTCCATGAATTTGTTGGTATTACTATTTTCTCCTTCTGAGAAATGCCTAGTCATATTATTTGTCCATCTTTTATAGTTATTAGTTTTATATGGGTTGGGGGGGGCACATGTCATGGCACATATGAGCAGGTCAAAAAATAACTTGCCAGAATAGGTTCTCGTCTTCTACTATGTAGGTTCTGGAAATCAAACTCAGGTCATCAGACACAGTAGTAAATGCCTTTGTGCACTGAGGCATCTCACTGGTTCATTGTTAAACTGATTATCTCAGGGAGATGCCATTGTAACCTTAAGTACCTTTTATATTCTAAATATTTTCTGAATAATTAAAAATGATTATTATATTAAAATATCAAATTGGGTGAGTCACAGACATTTATACACATTTAACATCTTTGAGTGTGTGTATCTGTGTGGTATATGCATGTTTATATGTACATGTGTATACACATACATACACACACACACACAAGCATTTAGAGGCCAGAGGTCAATTTATGTGTGTTCCTTAAACACTCTCCACTCTACCTTTTGAGAAAGTGTCTCCACTGAACTTGGAGCTCACCAATTCAACTAGATTAGACTAGTGGGCAAACACTGCCTCCAAGGAGCTGGAATTAAAGGCACAAGTAATCATGGCTTGCTTTTTAAGTAGGCGCCTGGGGATACAAATGCAGGTTCTCATTCATGTGCAGAAAGCACTTTACCAACTGTTTTAGGGTACTACTGCTATGACAAAACACCATGACAAAAGCAACCTGGGGAGGAAAGGGTTTATTTCAGTTTACAGTTCCACAACAGAGTCCATCACAGAGAAATCAGGGCAGGAGCTCTGAAGCAAGACTTAATGCAGAGACCATGAAGCTACTTATTGGCTTGCTTCCCAAGGCTTGCTTAGCCTGGATAGGCACTGCCCACAGTGAGGTGGCCCCTCTCACATACATCATTAATCAACAATATGCACCACAGGCTTGCCCACAGGCCAAAATGCTTGAGTAATTTTCTCATTTAGGCTCCCTCATCCCAAATGACTCTAGCTTTTATCAAGTTGGCATTAAACTAGCCAGCACATCGATTGTGCCATCAAACCAGACCCAGTATTGTTAATCCATAAAAAAGTATTTTTAGGTTAATTTTAATTGTGCTAATGTCCCTGGAAAATTTTCTTATATTCTGTAGGTTGTCTCTCACTCCATTGTTTACTTGAAGTTTTTATTTATTTATTTATTTTTTTAGCCTGATGCTATACCATCTGCCAATTTTTGCTTTTGTTTCATGTACTTTGGGAGTCCTATCCAGGAAATCACTGCCTGTTCAAATATTTTAAAGTGTTTTCCCTGTTTGCTTCCAAAGATGCCAGCATTTTAAGTCTTATATGAAGACCTTTAATCCACCTTGCTAGACATTCCACAAGATGAAAGAGAGGGGTCAAGTTTCACGTGTATGGCCATCTACGTACTCTATGAGCCACTGACAAATGTATCATGAATTCCACCAATATGACTAGAAAATTGTTTTGTTAGCTTCTCTTTCTACAGAATTTTTATACATTTAAAATCATTCTTGCCGGGTGGTGGTGGCGCACGCCTCTAATCCCTGCACTCGGGAAGCAGAGGCAGGCGGATCTATGAGAGTTCAAGACCAGCCTGGTCTACAGAGCTAGTTCCAGGACAGGCTCCAAAGCCACAGAGAAACCCTGTCTCGAATAACCAAAAAAAAAAAAAAAAAAAACAACAAATCATTCTTACTATGCGATATACATTTGACTGTGTGTGTGTGTGTGTGTGTGTGTATTAAATTCCTGGCACACTGACTATTATTACAAAATCCAACTTTCATATCTAGTCTTTAGTTGAGACTGTTTTGTTGAACATTAGTATAGCATTACTAGCTTTCATTTAAGAGTTTGCATGGCAAATTTTCTTCTATCCTCCCTTAGACTTTATATTTAAGATGTCTCTTACATCAAGCATATAATCAGATTATTTTGTTTTGCTTTATATAGTCTGACACATAGTGACTTAACAAGTATTTAATGTAATCAATATGATCAGGCAGAGAAAGAATGAACCTCATACAACTTGCAACTGAGGCCTGAAATCTGCTCTAAAGTAAATTTTGTTGCAGAATGCTGATACGTATATTCTATCTTGTCTTTTAAGGTTGTAGGCAGAAATACTTATTTTCCAAAACATGCTCCCTTCTACTCCAAAGCAAATTCTAAACCTATACCTCTTCATATCATCAAATATTTACTTGAAATTCTGTATTAAATGCAAGGTAGCATTTAAGAACAGTCTCTTAGTAAACTAACCCTGAACACTAGCTAGTACCACTTGAAACTTCACAGTATAAGAAGAAAGTGGTATATTTGGAAAAAATTCCCAAGATAAAAATATTTTAAAGTAATCTATTTAATTTTATATTCATTTGTGCTATGACTTAAAAACTATTATATAAATGCTTTCTTCCCCTTTCCTGTGCCACAGATGATTATCAAACACACACCTCACTTCAGGAATAAGTATAACACTATGACCCATTCTAGTGCAGCAGTTCTCAACCTCTGAGTCGTGGGGTTGCCAAAGACCACTGGAAAACAGATTATTTACATTATGATTCATAACAGTAGAAAAATTACAGTTGTTATGAAGTAGCAAAGAAAATATTTTTTTTGGTGGGAGATCACCACAACATAAGGAACTGTATTAAAGGTTTGCAGCATGAGGAAGGTTGAGAACCACTTAGTGTTTCATATCTTTTATCACTAATGTCTTACTACGGTCAGTGTCATCCCTAATACCTTAGTAAATTCCTACTTTTAATCTCATCCTTTAAAAGCAATTTGCCTAATCACTAATAAAGACACAATGTTATCTTCTAAACACAAATAAAATGAATATTATATAGTCTTTTATATAAAATCTCTACAATGGCAAACCTTAGTCTTTTCCTTTCTTCCTTCCTTCCTTCCTTCCTTCCTTCCTTCCTTCCTTCCTTCCTTCCTTCCTTCCTTCCTTCCTTCCTTCCTTCCTTCCGGATTTTTGAGACAGAGTTTCTCTGTGTAGCTTTGCAGCTTGTCCTGGAACTCGCTCTGTGCACTAGGTTAGCCTCAAACTCACTGAGATCCACCTGCCTCTGCCTTCTGAGTGCTGGAATTAAAAGTGTGCAACACCATCACCCAGCAAACCTTAGTCTTATACAACATGAGATATAGGAAGAAAATGTAAATATTAGGTAATATATTAAAAATTAAACATCAAAATATTGATATTTTATTTCACTCTTGAATACTGTCTTTTACAAAAAAGATAGTTTTATATCAATGATTTGAAGATATTTATCCTATTTGAATTAATATATCAGCTACTGTTTTTATTGTTATGACAAAATATCTGATAAAACAACTTAAAAGAAGATTCACTTCATCTCATGATTTCCAAGGTTACAATTAATTGTGGCAAGGAGAACATGAGGGCCATAGCTCTTCAACACAGGGAAATCAGAAAGCAAAGAGAAAACAGGAAAAGGGCAGGAATGAGAGGGCGCTTGTCCACTTTCTGTTGTGCTGGGGACTGAAGGCAGGGACTTATGTGTGCACTCTACCAACTGAGCTGCTTTCTGCAGCCCCTTTAGAGCTTTCACCTTTAAGGTCACTAAGCATGAGCGGATTCTTTCTGTCTAGTGATGAGTCTACACTAGACATGCACATAGCAGCACAATTACCCACCTTTCTTCGTACTGAGCTCACTATTTACAAACTCTTCAGACTCCATGGAGTCAAAGGGAAATACAGAAAGAAACACAACCCAAGAAAATATTCAAGTCTGTTTAGAAAACTTTACATGAAAAAAAATGCACCAAGTCTCATTCATTTCTCCTCGTCTCCATTTCTAGTATATTTTTTCTAGACCAGAGAGTCCCAAAGAATTATACTTCCTCTAGAAACAAACTATGCTTTCCTCTTATCTCTGCCAATATTCAACTCTCTTGACATGTTTTAAAAAAGAACCTGAAATGTCACAGTTAATATCCAGGAAGAAATCACAGATAAATAATGTTACTTAATTTTCTTACAACATGAATATGCCATTTAGACTGAAAAGCAAAGGAAATTATTTCAAATGATTTAAAAACAGGACATAGAAAGATGGATTAAAATTATTCTTCAAAGACAGTAAAATCAAATTGTGAGATTTGTTATATGTTGTTTGACTGTATTTATGGTGATAACTGATAGAAATACATTTTAGATCTCTGATGTCTACTTTCTCACTACATCACTCTTCTGCTGTGACCAAGATACCAGACTTTAAAATTTGCTCTAGGAGAAAATGACATCTTTTAAAGCAAAGCCAAATAATAACGAAAACATTCAATTTTTATTTAGTTACTCATTACAAGATAAATCTAACCAAATGAGCTTTTTATTAGGAGGTATATCAAAAATCAATTATAGGAGATACTATAATAAAAGTATAAACAAATACGAAAAAACCCAATAATTAGGAATCTATCACCTCTAGAGAAAAATAGAAAAAAATAGCACAAAGAACTTCAGCTTCTTTTCAAAAATATTTAGATATCAAAATCTTAGCAAATATACAAATGACACATATCACATAGTTAATACTTTAATTCCAATATACTAAATCTTATTCAAACTTCAATGCAATGTTGTTGAGGATATAACTACTTTGGAGAAGCCAGTAAAACTGAGAATAAAAGTTTGATCACCAACAACTGTGAACATAACTATATACCCAAGGGAAATTTTCACATATACATTAATTCTTTGAGGAACTTATTACAATACTGAAAAATTTAGGACTACCAATAGTGTAATTAATTATTCTGAAGTCAGACTGTAAGCGTGTGTGTGTGTGTATATTTTTTTTTCTAGCACCCAAGAGAAGGAAGCAAGGGGAAGGACTGGAATTCAAGGCCATCTGATATTATATATACAGCAAGTACCAGGCCAACCTAAGCTATACAGTAAAACCTGTCTTAAAAAAATAAAACATATAAATTGCAATGCAATTAAATACTTGTTGGGAGTTTAAATGTAGAATTAGAGCTATCAATATGGATGAGTCACATAAACAATGTTGAAACAGGCTTTGGTATGAAATTATTCAAACATATATATTTTACTTTTTACGTTTTATTAATTTACAATATAATTACATCATTTACCACCATTCCCATTCCTTCCTCCAATTCCTTCCATGTCCGTCTTTCCTCAGATGTCTTTCAAATTCCTGGCCTCTTTTTCTTTAACTGCTATTGTTACATAAATATAAATACATATATGTGTAAATTTAACCTGCTGAGTTCATTTAGTGTCAAACACAATTTAAAAGGCAAAATAAGACTACATTTATTATAAGTTAATGTATAAAAGCATAATAAATAAGAATGGGAAAGAAAAACACCATCTTTGGATAGTATGATGAGTGATATTTTAATTTCATTTTTGTTGATATAAAATACCCTGACAAAAAGCAAATTAGGGACAAAAGGGCTTATTTTAGCTTACAGTTTCAGGTTGCAGTGCATCACAGCAGGGGAGTCACAGTGGTAGGACACTGAAGTAACTAGTCACTCTCACATCCACAATCAAAGGCAAAGAGAAATTGAATGTATGTGTCACTTCTTGGCTCGGCTCAATTTCTCTGCCTTTATAGAGTCCAATACCCTTTGCTAGGGAATGGTGCCACCTACAGTGGGCTGGGTCTTCTTACATCAGCTAACTTCAGACAATCTGTCACAGATGTACTCTTGGGACAAACCAATATAGGCAAACTAGACAATCACTCACCTTGTCACCCATTTCCCAAGAGATTCTAGGTTGTGTAAAGTTGACAATTAAAGTTAACTGGTAAAGGTAAGTATTGATAATATTCTACTTATTTAGTTAAGTAGTGGTTTCCTGGATATTCATTAGAACAACACTCTATTAAGGTAAAGTTCATGTTTGTATGTTTTTCTATTCCTACAAAGAAGATTTTATGTAAAACATAGATCATAATGACTTCAATATTGAGATATGGGTATTTCTAATAAAGCATAGCTCTGGTAGTCAAAAATTAAAATCTAACATTGTCTTCTTAATTAATGAAATTACAGTTTTTTAACTTATACTATAAGTTACTAATCTTCCAAAACAATAATATCTCTAATATAAGTCAAATTTAATTACAAGTTCATCAAATTGAATTACCTATCACTAAACCCACCTTAAACACAAATTTTAAAATTTAGCCTTGGTATATTGCTTTAAAAAAAAAAGCAAATTCATGCTTTCATCTTCATTAACTACCTGTAACTAACCAAAAAAATAAACCATTAAGTAGTATTATTATATACATTAACAAAAAAATCTCAACAGGATCATGATACCTAATCAATACATGTTTCCTTACTGCTTTTTGGCTTTTCTCTATGTGGCCCTGGCTGTTCTGGAACTCACTCTCTAGCCCACGCTGGCCTTGAACTCAAAACTCAGAGATCCCCTGCCTGTGCCTCTTGAGTGCTGGGACTAAAGGCATGTACCACCACTGCCCAGCTCCTTACTGTTTTTCTTCAAAAATAACATATCTTCAAGATACTTGATTTCCTTCTTTATCTCAAATGTATATACTATTAGCACTTCTGCTGAACTTTTGTTCTTCAATGAATACTTTTATTATAACATAATCATGGCAATTCAAGCTCCCCCTTCAACCCCTTCATGCTAACCTCAAGTTGACAGTCTTTTTCTATGATTATTATTGTTAAATACATATATACACATAATATATAAATACAACCTACATACTGAATCTGTTCCCTCCCCCGTCTCACTGTGTGTGTGTGTGTGTGTGTGTGTGTGTGTGTGTGTGTGTTATCAGTTATCAGGGTTGTATTGGACTTTTTGAAAACTAAAAATATAAAGCTAAAAAGAACAAAATCAAGCTTCAAACAGTTTGGCACAAAGACTGTCAGCCAATTCCTGGTAAAGAAGACAGCTTCCAATTCAGTGAATTGTGCTGAATTAACCAGCTGGTCCTTCAGATTTGTCTTTGGATATAGTAGATGGCTGCCACCCAGTGGACATCATCAGTTTTTCACTTATCTGAATCATTCATGAAACATGCTTAAACATTTATGATGAGCTCTGAATATTACATAAAATCACTCCAAGGGCTTTATTCACAAATTTAAAAGAATAGCAAACTCATTAAAATTCATGAGTTGATTTCAGATTTTACCCACACCAAAACATAATCAAACTACCTTATATACATATGTCCACAATGACAGTAACAACCATAAAATGGCTGCAAAGTTGGGGAATAGCAAATAGCATAATGTATAGAGATGATGTCAACACCAAGAGCAATGGCTCTTTTTCTCACCTTCGGCTGTTTGCTCCAGATTGGTAACAAGGTTACAATTGTTCCTCTTTATGTAGTTTCTGACATTTGGAAAGCATATCAGTTCAGGGGGCCTACATATATCAATGAAGTGTTTGCCCTCATATTTCAGCATTTTAAGCCAGGAATAACTGGCACAGACCTTTAATCCCAGCACTTGGGAGACAGAATTAGGCAGATCTCTGTGCGTTCCAGGCCAGCATGGTCTACATAGTGAGTTCCAGGACATCCAGGGCTACACAAAGAAGCCCTCAAAATAAACAAATAAAAGAAAATTCAGCACTTTAATCAATTTCTATGGCCCAGCTTTCCCTCCACATCAGAAAAATGATAGAGACAGCAACTGAATTTATTTAACATCATAGAAGTCAAGTCTCTTCTCTCCTTCACAGTTCAACCTGTACTTCTCTTATTCTACTATATTCATGTACTCGGACTTTAACTGCTTGTAGGGGTATAAAACACATGGGAAACTTTAGGAATTTATCATAAAGATATAACTATCAAAATAACGTTGTACTGTTATAAAAACAGATACATTGATCAGGGGAAAAGGAAAATAGAAAACAGAATTATATCCTCACATACAAAAATTGGTCTTAAAACAATGGTACAAAAGCAATCAAGTAGAAAAGAAATACGGTTCTTCATCATATAGTGTTGGAAAATTAAGCAAGTATATAAAAATTATTTTAATACAAGCCTCAATCTATATGCAAAACAACCTTAAATGCATCACAGACCTAAAACTTAGAATTGTTTAACTTCTATAAATATATTTATTAGAAAATCTTTGAGATTTTTATTTAGGAACTTGGAAAATTTCTTAGAATATATACAATACACTTTGAGAGAATAGTTTTTTTATACTGAAATAATTATAGACGAACAGAAAGTAGAAAACCTATAGAATTCACTCTGCTTTCACCACTCGTGAGATATTATATCATACTATCAAAGCTAGAGAAATTTGACATTTAATATTTGTACACTGTACCATGAATTCTAATTGGTTTTAATAGTAAAAACCCAGAATCAGATAAAGGGGATCATGCTGAAAGATCAGAGAAGCAGAGCCAATCACTAGAGAGCTCTTACCTCTACCAAATCTCAGACCAAAGGGAAGATCTTGTCTCTACAAATCCTCAGACTGAACGCTGTCTCCAGGAAACCAGACTGCATCCGTCTCTACAAATCCTCAGACTGTGTGCTTAGACAGAATCCTCAGACTGCTGTTGTGAGTGTAGACTGCAATGCTCTCCACCAAACCCCAGAATGCAAGGAGCTCTTGTCTCCTCCTGCCTTATACACCTTTCTCTGCCCAGCCATATCACTGGGGTCTAGACCTCCCTAGTGCTGGGATTAAAGGTGTATGACTTCCTAGTTCTGGGAACACCTTTATGTGAGTTCTATTTCTCTTTTTAGACAGATTTAATCTTATATGGGCTATGGTGGCCATGAGTTCTGGAATAAAAGGTATGTGTCACCACTCCTCGGCCTCTAGTGGCTAAGCTCTGCACTCTGATCTTCAGACAAGCTTTATTTATTAAAACACAAATAAAATATCAACATAAAGAATATTAAAACTTGCAAAGAAAAAAGACATATAAAGGCAGACCCTCTGAATGTGGCTCACAATTGGGGCAGACTGAGAAGCCAATAATAATGGCACTGGGATTTGTCTCTACTGCATGTACTGGCTTTTTGGGATCCTATTCTATTTGGATGCATACCTTCCTAAGCCTGGATGGAGGGAAGAGGGTCTTGGACTTCCCACAGCGCAGGGTACCCTGTCCTCTCTTAGGACTAGACTGGGAGGGAGGAAGGTGAGTGGGAGAGTGGGAGGGAAGTGGGAGGAGGGGAGGAAGTGGAAATTTTGATTGGTATTATTTATAACGTAATAAAAAAAGAAAAAATTGAAATATTTCAATTTCAATTCATTGTCATTAATGTGATTTACCATCATGCAATGTTCAAACTTTGGAAACTGAAATACCTAAGCAAAGTCTATTTATTCTTTCCCAGATGTCAATGGAATTTTGCATACAAAGTCTGTGTTTTCAAACTCTGCTGCAATTTTCTACACTAAAATACTAAGAACGTTTTTTCAGTGTTGGTTCATAAGTTTTCTCTGCACTATAAAACAAAGCACACATATCTGTATGATATAAAATTTGAAGAGTGGCTTCAAAGCAAAACAAAACAAAACACCAGTCCAAAAACAACTTGTTTTTTTTTTCGGATTTATTTTTAGCTCAGGGGTTCATCATTATTCCAAGTCCACCATGAAGATAAGCCAAGACAGGGACCTGGAGATAGAAACTGAAGCAGAGACCATGGAAAAATGATGCTTTCTGACTTATTTTCTTGGGTTTGCTCAGCTACTTTTTAAGTACAGTCCATGGGCTTAGGGACTGCACCACCCACAGTGAGCTGGGCCTTTAAGAAAATTGCTCACAGACATACAGGGAAAATCTGATGGAGGTCTGAAAATTGATTCTTTCTTCTATCTTATTTAGTTATAAACAAACTGAGGACACTGAGAATGGCATCTACAATGTAACCCTGAAAAGATTTGCACTTTCTGTCTGATTTTTCTTGGTCTCTAACAGAATGTCTCTTAGTAGGAAGTAGACAGTCATTGAATAAAAACACCCGCCTCATCCAGAAACTTACTTGCCACTAAGCCTTAAAAGACTACAATGCCCTTGTATTTTTCAGACCATGTGTCAGCACCAAGTTTTATGAGCATTTTCTTCCCAACATTAAAATGTTTTTTGTGTCTGGTGGCACACCAGTGTTCTAGCTTGCTTTCTGTCCTTGTGATAAAACACCAAGAGAAGAAACGATAAATTTTAGTTTACAGTTTACAGTCCATCACTGAGGAAAACAAGGAAGTAGAGACCATGAAAGAACAGGGCTCAACTACTTTTCTTGTATAACTCCGGCCCAATCACCCATGCATTAAAAGACCTACAGTGGGGTGGGGCATCCTACATCAATATCAATCAAGAAACTCTACCCAGACATGTTCACAAACTAATGTGATAGAAGCAACTCCTCAACTGAGAGTTCCTCTTCCAAGATATGTCTAGATTTGTGTCAAAAACTAAATAGTACATCCAGGCACTACAAAGATGCCAGGAAGAGCCCAAGATCAGGGCCAGAGCTGAGCTACAGAATAAATTCTGGACCATCTTCTACTACAAGTTGAAATCCTAGTCAAAATAAAAATAGTTTTTCTTCATTCTCCGCTTCTGTGTTCACTCCTAAAAGTAAAATAGTCTAAATTTAGAAGTATATTTTAAGAATAGATATGTAAAGGTGACATCCATAAAAGAATAAATAAAACAAGAATATTTTCCTCAAGAACCATCAACATTAGTAAGGAGACTGTGTTCAAATTTTTAGAAGTAAAATAATACAAATCTTAAAAAAAAAAAGCCTCTTCAGATTTGAGAACATACAAGATTATCTAGTTATACCCTTAACTAACTCATTGAGAAACAGTAGTGGGAGCTACTACAAAACCTTTAGGAGGTGGAACCTAGTAAGATATTATCAAGATGTGCGCTCAAAAGGAAGTTTTCTTGAAATCTATTAGCTTTTCATGACGGCTGTTAAAAACAGGGCAAATCTCCCCATCTATCCACCTTCAAATGTGTTTGATATTTGTTTTCCATATAATCACTTGCTGGTGGACTGCCTCCTTACTATCCACACCTTTATGCGATCCAGCACAAAGGGAGTCTTCACTGAGCTTCCAACTATGCTGTTTGGACTTTCAGCATTCGAAATTATAAGCTAAAAAAAATCATACCAGGCGATAAACAAACAAACAAACAAACAGAGAAAAGAAGTGCTGAGTAGTAGTGGCGCACGCCTTTAATCCTAGTACTTGGGAGTTCAAGACCAGCCTGATCTACAGAATGAGTTCCAGGACAGACAGTGCTGTTATACAGAGAAACTCTGCCTCGAAAAAATACACAAAAGAGAGAGAACAAAAAATGTGTGCATGCACATGCACACGTGTGTGCACATACACATACATACACAGAGCATAGAATCTGTTTTGTGTAGGCCAACAACTCCTGGGCATGAGTCCTGCCCTAAAGTGGGGATGATATACCCAGTATCAGTAACACTTCATTGGAAAGTGGATTTTCCTTTCCCATCAGGTATCAGTTGGAAATAAGTTTCCTGGTTAGGGAAGGGACTTTGTGTATACTTTCCCTTGTTAGTGCTAAGATATTCTGAAGTTTGAACTTGTGTAGGTCTTGTATGCACTATCACAGAAGTTCATATATATTTAGTCCTATTGCGTAAGACAGATACTATTTCCTTAGAGCTATCTATCACCTCTGGCTCTTAAAAAAAAATTTTTTTTTTACCACCTCTTCTGGCAAATCCCTGAGCCTTGAGGGATGGGATAGGGCATTTAGAGCTGAGTCCTCCAAAGTCTCTCACTCACTGCATAATACCTACATGTGGGTCTCTGTGATAATAACCATCTACCTCAAGAAGAAGCTTTTCTTATGAGGGTTGAGTCATGTACTGGCTTATGGGTATAAAAATATGTTATTAGGAGTCATTGTATTGTTATGTTAGCAGATGAATACCAGTAGGTTTTCTGTTAGGGCCCATGACTTATCAGCTCACAGGTTCTTGGAGCTTTAGCAGTGTCAGGTTTGGGTTCCAGCTCATGGAATGTGTCTTAAATAAAACCAAAGTGTGGCTAGTTACTCCTATAACAGATATGCCACTATTGTAACAGGGTATCTTGCAGGTAGGTCACTGTCAGAGATTGTAACGTTTTTTGCTGGGTGATACAGATAACTACTTTTCTCCTCTGGTAGTGTAAAGTACCTTCTAGCACCATGAACACTAGTCAGTTGAAGTAAAGCTTCTAGTTGGGCACCAGCTTAATTTTTCCATGTTTGATGGAATAAGTTAAGTGGTGTCTTCAGCAATAGGGTCATACCATCAGCTTATGGAGAGTAACCAACAGCCCTGGCAATGGCCTATGATGTCTGGAGAAAGGGGCTCTATGGGATCCTTTGACTAATGGCCCATTGTCCAGGATGTAACCCATTCCTGGAACTGGAAGTTTCATTAGGTGGCAGAAGATGTCTAGTTGGGGGCAAATGTCTTCTCCATTAAATGGCAACTCCATTGAAATTCCTTTTACATGTTTATATTTTAGGAAGTGTCTAAAGTAATAGGTTTCCATACGGTTTCTCAGATGGCTTTTAGTGTTAGTTGTCCCTCCCCATATTCCCTACTTTACCATGTCATCCCATTCCCCTCCCCATTTAATTCACCTAATAATAAAAAATCTCTATATTATTGTTCAACATTCCTAGTACATTTTGTTTTAGGTGTCAAAATTTACATTTTTATATATTTTAAAGCATTGTAGTTATTACTTTTAATACTATGATCTTTTGATTTTCATACTAAATATGAATTTATGTACCACTATTACATTAAAGTATTGAACCCAATAGCATACTTAACATCACCAGTGAGTTTAATAATTTCATATATTTTATGTTACTAATTTTTATGTTTTTCTTTTAGCTTGAAAAATGATTAATTTTTATATGACAATCTGATTGTGGTAAGCACAATTAGAATATTTGTCGAGGAAAGACTTTATCCTTCATATTTGAAGGGCCATTTATCAGGTATAATATTCTTATTGAATAATTTCCCTTCTGCACATTAAATTCATCACTCCATTGACTGCTGTCCCATCAGGTTTCTGCTGTGACATCCAGTGACAGTCTCACTGAAATCCTTTGCTATCTGGCATGTTTCTTTTTTTTTTTTTTATCAACTCAAGATCTCTATCTTTGATTCCTGACAATTTGATTATAATGTCTTGATGTAGATTGTTTAGACTGAGAATGATTAGAAATCTTTGACCGTATTTTATCTGAATATTTCATTTTGCCCCAATTTGTAAACTTTGTAAAACTTACTAATTAACATAAGGAGAAAGTTATACAGGAATAATGAAAAACAATACTGCCTGTTTTATCATATATGTTTAAAAACAAACAAACAAAAAACAAACATAACTGGGTTACAATAGAGGAGCTTAGGTCTAGAATGTGCCTGTTTACAAATATTTCTTCCTAAGAAAAGAATGATTTACATCAGACAACTGAAATAAAGTGATAAATCTCACAAAATAAGAGTTAATAAAGTAACACATTAATAGAGTTAAAAATATGTAACTACAGTACAGAAAAAACATATTTAAACCTAAATGTTCGAATTAAAACATCAAACTAGGAATAGAAGAGACTTTGACAGAGCAAGAAATGATACTTACAAAAAAGAAAAACACAGTTAAGGGGCTAGGGAGTTGGCTCACGAGGTAATGTGCTTGCCATAATCATGAGGACCTAAATTCACTTCCTAGCACATGTGAAAAGAAGCAAGTGATTGGAGGGTGGAAAGAGGCTCCCTGGGACTAGTGGCCAGCTAGTCTCACTACAGGTTCAGTGAGAGATCCTGTCTCAAAAAATAAAGAGAAGAGCAATTGAAATAAACCCTCAATGCTGACCTTTAGTCTTCAAATGCACATACTAGGAACATGCACTTGGACACACATGTACACATACATACCTATACAATACTTTCATGTTTTAGCCTGCATCAATGCCTGCTATAATGTAAACTAGGGCATATGTCATATCATATGCAATCTATGCCCATGCCGTTCCATGCTCAAACAAAGAAATCTCATAAAGAGAGGATCCAAACAAGTCTGTCCCCACAAAGCTCTATATATAGCCTGAAATTCATCATGCCAGTAAACTGAATTTCTATTCTGGCCAACATCATCTATGAGTGGTTTCTGGGGTCAAAAACCATTAGTTATACAACTGCAGATGGTAGCTCCTAGAAGCATGAGCCTTGTTCCTTTCACTTTGCTACTGTTCTGTACTAGTTTTAATAGATACAGCCTCCAGGTATATCCAACATTGTTGTATGCATGTGTAAAGAAAAGGGAGATGGGCAATAAGATGATATATGCCTGGGATGGTCAGAGCTCATGTAGAACAGGCCATAATCCAAGTGTGCTTGACTATAAGCAGGTGACTGTAGACAATGTCCTGAGCCTACTATAACCCCAAATGGAAGCTTGCAATACAGATTACCTTTTGAAGACATATGTCTAGCAAATTATTAACAATACCTCAGTTGTGGATTTGGAACGTACTTGGGCTTGGGTCTCCTAGTGCTGAAACTATGACATTACATCAGACATGGGTTTACAGCAAACCTGTACTTGGTGCACCATCTAGTGTTGAAATAGCAGAAATGATTATTGGGTCAGAGAAAATGAACATCTTGCTGATTAGAATTTCTGAAAACTCACATTATCAAGACTGGTATAAATATCAAATCTAGTGTACAGATAACAATGTACAATGACAAGCATAAAGAACACGGAGAAAAATCACCTTACTTAACAGGCAAAATAAGGCACTGGAAATTGACCATAAAATAATCAATATATATAAACTTGCGCACGTGCACACAGACACATAGACACACACACTCATAATCATTAAGTACTAGAGAAACGTAGATTAAAACCATAATTAAAAGCATTACCTCATACCTGTTAGAATGGTTACTATCAAAAGGATGGAAATTAAGTTGTTGCTGAGGATCTGGTGAAAGGCAAGCCTTTCACATTCTTGGTAGTAAATGGATTTAGTACAACCAATTATGGGAAACACTATGGAAAGTCCTTAAAATAGAACCACAATATTATCTAAGAAACCCCAATATTATGCATATATCCAGGGGAATTAAAAACCTGTATACTGAGTATTTGTATCTGTATTGAACATTCTTATTCTCATTTGCACTCCATTAGCTACAACAGACCAGGTAAAAGATTAACACTGCTTTCAGCAGACAAATGGAACAAAGAAAATGTGAACATGGCAACATGTACATATGCATGTATGTGTGAACATACACATAACCATTTATATACAAAATGGAAGACTATTAGGCCTTATAAAGTTAGAAACTCCTATTACTTATGATGGTGTGTGAATCTATAGCTATTAAGTGAAATAAATCAGGTATAAAGAAAAATGCCACAATATATCACTTTCTTGTGGAATCCAGGAAAATCGAACTCATAGAAGTAGAGAAAAGAAATGTTTATGCCATGTTGGAGGGTGGAGATAGAGGCAGAGCACATCATAGGGAAAGTTTCAGTTCGGATGAATAAGTATTTTACATTATATGATATGATGACACTAGCTAATAAGAATGCATTATAGCCAGGTAGTAGTGACACACGCTTTTAATCCCAGCACTTGGGAGGCAGAGACAGGCGGATCTCTGTCACTGTGTCAATGTATGAAATTATCAAGAATATAAAAGATAATAATGAAAGTATAGGACAAAAACAAAGTGCTTAGTTTTGAGGGCTCAATTCTGGTGAATAACTTAATGTCGTTATCACATTATTTAAAGTGGATTTGTAGAGTAATTGTTCAGGCTCCATTGGCTGCCTCTTACCCTTGGGATTCCTTTAGTCACATTATCATAAAGAAGGGCTTCACCAGATGCTAGTCCTTCAATTTTATGACTTCATACATCCAAAAGTATGAAGTAATAAATTTGTTTATTCTTATCTGCAGTATTCTATTCTAATAGGACAAAATGGACTGAAATCTCCTCCAATGCTATGCCAGTCCCTGAGGATTCTAAATTCAGGCCTAGCCCCTAGAAGCAAGCTCCAGCTCTAACTCTAACCCCACAGTACTGGGCTTCAAGACCACCCAGTGAACTCAAGTATCAGACTCGTCCCTGTATACCCTGGTAAGATAAGAGTATCATAGACTCAAGATACAGTACTGGGCCTCTGGAGTTGGAGCTAACATCTTTGCTAATTATATATTTGACAGAAAATTGAAATACAGAATATTTTTTAAATCATCTAATCAATAAGAAGGCCGATAATTTTATTTTTAAAACAAGTACAAATGGCCAATAATTATATAAAAAACATGGCCACTAGCCTTAGCTAGCAAGGAAATTCAAATCTAAATCATATTGAGAGTCTATCTCAACCTTTTCAAAATGGCTATAATCAAGAAAACAAACAACAACCAAATGGCGGAGACTGTAGAATGAGAGGGAACCCTAACACAGACCTCATCAGTTAATGTAGTCACTATGGAAATCACTATGAAAGTTCCTCAAAAACTAAAACTATCACATTATATAGCTGTATCACATCTAGATACACACCCAAAGAAATTTAAATCAGCTTATCATACATACTTGCACATCCATGTTATTGTGACACAATTCATAATAGTCAATGATACTGAGGATAAAGTATAGCACATATGCACAATGAAGTTTTATTTAGTTATAAGAGAATGAAATTATGTCATTTGCAGGAAAATGGATAAAACAAGAGATCATGTTAAAAGAGATGAACCAGACTCATCAAGATTATCTAGATTTTTTTAATGCATACACACATAAATGACATGAAATTTATCTTTTCCTCTTAGCCTGTCCTGCAATGATATACTGAGTATTAAAAGAGAGTATCTACCAACCAAAAACATTATACCTGACATGGCTGTCTTTTAAATTTGAAGGAAAGATAAGAATTCTAAGACATAGCCAGTATGAGGTCTACTTCAGCTACATAAAAACTGCAGAAAGTTCAAAAAATGAAAGAGAGGGAAAAGGGGAAAAGATAAATTAATTAAAGAAGAAAGAGAGAAAATATAAATCTACACACAGCTAACATAGAGCACTTAAGCAAATATTTTATAGAACTGAACAGATAAAGAGGTAACTATGCAACAATAGTAGAAAACATAAATGCTCTGTTTACAGAAATACAAAGATCATCACGTCAGAAAAGCAGTAAGAATTAGCAGACTTCAGTAGCACTATAAACCTACAAAACCTAATAGACATACAGAGTTTTTCCCAACCTAAGAGGGTTTCACTTAGGAATTTTCAACTTTACAGTTGAAAAAGGTTGACAAATTTATTAGAAACCACACTTCAAATTTTATAGCTTCCCAGCCTAGTAACGTTATTGATACCTTCTCACAGTGTTTGGTAGCAACAAAAAGGCAAAGTTCCCAATCAGTGACATAATTATGAAAGTAAACAGCCAATACTTAGATGCTCAGTAAAAAAAAAAGTATATTAAATCTGTTTTTGAGTTATGATTTTGAATTACAATAGGTATATTGGGATATAGCCCTGTAATTAAGTCAAAATGTACTTACTGCAGAACACTCCACCTACAGCAGCAGAATACATATTCTTTTTAAGTATCAAACATTCTCCAGGACAGACTTCACACTAGCCCATAAAACAAGTCTTAATAATTTCTAGAAAATTATATCAAGAATCTTCTCCAACAACAGTACAAAACTAAAAATCAATTACAAAAGAAATTTGGGGTAATGTGCAGAGATATATAATTAAAAAGCATATTTTTAAACAATTAAAGAAAAATTAAAAAGAAAGTGAAGCAGTTTAAGAGGGGCAGACCAAGGGCCAGGGAGATGGCTCAATAGATTAAGTCAACGATCACTAAACCTGATGGCCTGAGTTCAATCTCTGAGGCCCATGGTAGAAACTGACTCCTCACACAATCTGTGGTGCACACACATCACACACACACTCACAGAAAGAGAGAGACAGAGACAGAAAGACAGAGACAGAAAAATAAGATATTAAAAAAAAAAACAAGGGGACAGACGAAAACACAATAAAGGTAGTATATAAAAAGGCCACAGCTTGCCAGGTGGTGGTAGTGCATGCCTTGAAACCCAGCAATTGGGAGGCAGAGACAAGCAGATCTCTGTGAGTTTGAAGTCAGCCTAGTCTATAGACTTCCAAAACAGGCTACAAAGCGACACAGAGAAATGCTGTCTCAAAAAAACAAAAACAAAACCCAAAAAAGGCCACAGCTAACAACCTCAACAGCAGAAAATTGAAAAGCTTACTTTGATTGTCAAATGCAAGCAATGGCTGCATATTCTCATCATTTTTATACAATAGTGGAAGTCATTACAAAAGCAACTAAGAAAGAA
Source organism: Ondatra zibethicus (assembly GCA_004026605.1). Lineage (NCBI taxonomy): Eukaryota > Metazoa > Chordata > Mammalia > Rodentia > Cricetidae > Ondatra > Ondatra zibethicus. Next base: position 18,934 of record PVIU01012526.1, on the reverse strand, counting down.
AAATCATTTTAATCAGACAGAAAGAAGTTAAACTGTGGTGCTGGAGGACAGCTCAGTCAGTAAAGCATGTGTTTTGAAAGTATGAGTATCTAAGTTCAGATCCCCAGCAACCATATAAAGTTAGGTATGATGTAGACATCTGCAACTCCAGTGACAGGGGTACAGAGACAGGTAGATCCTGAAGCTCATTGGCCAGCCAGCAAAGCCAAATCAATGAGGTCTAAGTGAGGTGAGAAACCCTGTATCGAAATATAAGGTAGAAAGTAATAAGGAAAGGCACCCAATATCGACCTCTGTCCTATACATGAGCACATACATATGCCAACTCCCAAAATGCATACATACATATAGCCACATGTACATATAACACACACAAAAACACAGAGCAGTTTAACTGCTTCTACAGATGACAAGATCTTATATAAAAGATTCAACCAAAAACTATCAGAGCTAATCAACTAATTTGGTACAGTTACAGGATGCAAAATCAATATACAAATATCAATAGACTTTTACATACTAATAATGATGTCTGAAAAAGAAATAAAAACTAGCGTTTACAATAACTACATCAAATAAATAAAAACTCAGAACTATATTAATCAAGGAGATGAAACATTAATACACTGAAATGTATAAAAGCAAATGTAAGAAGACAGAAAGAAACACGTACCATGAACTGGATTAATTAATATTGTTAAAATCATTATACTACTCAAAGTGATCCATAAAGTCAATGATTCATACAAAAAAGAATGAACAAAATTCAAACAGAACTCTTAGCTTTTGTAGTAAGGAGGCAGCTTGTTGGTTCCCGGCTGCTCAGCCCCAAAATAATCATACAGAAACCATATTATTTAAATCACTGTTTGGCCCAATAGCTCTACCTTTTTATTGGCTAACTTACATCTTAATTTAACCCATTTCCATTAATCTGTGTATCACCACATGGCAGCGGCTTACAGGGTAAAGTTTGCAGCATCTGTCTCTGGCAGTGGCTCCATGGCTTCTTTCTGACTCTGCCCTTCTTTCTCCCAGCATTCAGTTTAGTTTGCCCCGTCTAACTAAGTTTTGCACTGCTATAGGTCCAAAGAAGTTTCTTTATTCATTAATGGTAATCACAGCATACAGAGGGAAATTCCACATCAAGTTTTCTGTTGCTGTAATAAATAAACAAACAAAACCATGACCAAAAGCAACTTGGGGAGGAGAGGATTTATTTGGCTTACACTTCCACATCACAGTCCATCATCAAAAGAAGTCATAGTAGGAAATGAAGCAGAAGTCATGAGGGGTGCTGCTTACTGGTTTGCTTCTCATGGCTTGCTCGGCAACTTTTTTATTTAACTCAGAACCAACTGCCTAAATGTGGCATCACCCATACTGGGCTGGGTCATCTCACACTGATCATTAATCAAGAAATTGTCCCACAGGCCTGCCAACATGCCAATCTGATGGAGGCATTTCTCAATTGAGGTTCCCTCTTCCCAACTGACTCAAACTTGTGCCAAGTTGACAACACTAGCCACCTAGGATCAAACAAGATCTCAAATAGCCAAAGTTATCTTAAAGGAAGTTGAAAGCATCACATCACTTGAATTAAAAATCTACTACATATATATAGTAAGCAAAACAGCAAGGTATTAACATAAAAGCAGACCAATGAAATACAATATCCAAAAATAAATACACACATTTATAGACAACTGAATTTCAACTAAAATAAAATGTCATGAACACTTGATAAAGGACAATGCCCTCAAAATTGCTACTGAGAACATGAGATTTACAAATGCAGAAAAATGAAATGGCACATATCATATACAAAATCTATTTAAAAATAATTTAACATTTAAATGCAAGTCTAAAAACTACAAAATCCATTAAGACAAAGCCCAATGAAACAACTTAACATTTATTTTATCAGTGACTTTCTGAATATGACTTTTGTCCCAAGAGTAAAAAGCAACAAAATTAAGAAAAGACAGAAGAATAATATCAAACTAAAAACCATTTGCAACATAAGAACCATAATCAACAAGAGTCAACCTACAGAATGGAAGCAAATCTTTGAAAAATCATACATGGCATAAAACATTTAGTCCAAAGTTTAAAAAGTATTAATACAACTGAAGAGCAAGGAAACAAAATACCTGATTTTAAAATTGAGAAAATTACTTGAAGAGGCAATTCTTAAAAGATAAGATATCCACAAATGGGCTGAAGAGATGGTTCAGCAGTTAAGAGCACTGAGTGCTCTTACAGAGGTCCTGAGTTCAATTCCCAGCAACCATATAGTGCACACAATCATCTCTAGTGGGATCTGACGCCCTCTTCTGGAATAAAGGTACATGCAGATAGGGGACTCATATATACAAAATAAATGAATCCATTTTTAAAAAAAGATATCCACACACTGGAAAGATGAATCAGTAGTTAGAAGTGCTTGCTAAAAAATTGTGAGGAGCAGAGTCTGGATGGAGAACAAGGTGGGCATCCTGCACACAGCTATATTTCTGACTCTAAGGAGTTGGAGATATAGTTCCAGGTACAGGGAGATATTGTGCCTCAAAGGAATAGATAGTGTGATAGAAGAATACACTCAATTCCCTCTTCTGATGTCTGCATGCACAGTAAGGCACACAAACACTCACACACAGAGAGACACAAACAGAAGAAAGACACACATACTCTCTTTACAAAGAAGAGGAAGAGGCAAAAAAAAAAAAGAAGTGAAATACAACTAGTCATTAGGTTCATAGAAAAAAGTTCAAAACCACTGACTGCCGGGGTTTGGAAATTTTTGTGTATTTTTTTCCTTGGGGATAGGAGGAAAAGATAGCTCTTAGGAGGGTAAAAACATCTGCTGCACATACATGAGAACTTGGGTTTAGATTTAACACTCATTTAAAAAGTTGGGCAAGACTGTACACACACACCTGCAAATCCCAAAGGTGTGAAAAAGTGTGTGTGTGTGGGGGGGGTGGATTGGGCTTGTTAGTTGCCAGCCTAGCTATGTTTTCAGCTAGAGACCCAGCAGATATCGTCAGAACATATTTTATACTATCTCTTTATTTTATTTTTGTGTGTATTTATAAAAGTGTATTTTTGCATACCTGAGTGTATGTATGTATATATACAACATACACACAATTCTTATGACATCAGAAAGGGTGTAAAATTCTATGGAAGTGCAGTTATGTGAGCCATCATGTGGATACTGGCACCAAACCTGGGTCTTCTATAAGAAGCTCTTAATCTCTAAGCCATCTTTCCAGCACTAAATTAGTTCTATGGCAAATGGTAGGTGTATGCTTGTAAAGTTGCTATGCTCTAAAATATTAATGGTGGAATATCAGAATAATTTTAAGAATCTATTTTAATATCGCAGTTTTGAAAAAAAACAAGAATTCAATCAAAATTTCCTGACTCAGGAAACAGAAACTATGGTTCAAGAACAGAGAACATAAAAGTAGGAAAACAATAAATAATAATAAAGTGATGTACACTATAGGTAGTGCAAGCAAGCTTTTGATAGAATCCAATTTGTTTAATGTACTAGAAAGAAATATATTTAAAGCTCAAATTCAATTGCTATTTCAACCAAGAAAATTTTTAGAATCAAAACACCTACTTACTCACATTATTTCATTTCTTTTGAAATCAAATAAAGAGCAATTAAATTTACATATAAGTAATAAAAATAACTGAATAAATATACTTCATTCTATTCTCTGAAAATAATATGTGATATATCATGCTGGTGACTCAGTAGATGGCACTGTTCCCATGAAATCAAAACGGATCAAATAATCTGGGTTGAAATGCTGTAATGGGAAACAGGCACAAAGCATAAACCAAAAACACTAATGTGGTTTTAACAAAAAATATACAACAATATTCTGAATATTTATATTAATACTCTATCAAATCTTAAATATGATGAATAATTCTGTTATAGGACATTTCTTTTCTTCCTAGTATAACTTAATTGAAATTCTATAATTTTAGGAAATATTAATAATCTACAATATTTCTAAAGAAGGCATGTAGTGATATTTTATTTATATTCTAATGAAGAAAGCTTGAAGATCTGCCTGAAGATCAGAGTGCAAAGCTATGCCACTAGAGGCCAGAAAGTGGTGGCACACACCTTTAATCCCAAAACTCAGAGACAGAGGCAAATGAATCTCTATGAATTCAAGGCTACCCTGGGTTACACAGAGCCAGGTGGTGGTGGCTCACATCTTTAATCCCAGTGTTTGGGAGTCACACACTTTTAATCCCCGCACTAGGGAGGTAGAGACAGGAGCAATATGGCTGGGCGGAGAGAGGACTATAAAAGGCAAGAATGTGAAGTCTGAAGTTTTGTGGAGACACAGTGCAGTCTAGGCAGTCTGAGGATCGCCCTTCGGTCTGAGCAATGGTAGTTTAGATCGCTCTAGTGGCTTGCTGCTCTGCTTCTCCTATCTTCAGCTACAATCCCTATATCTGAATCCAGGTTGTGATTAATTAAGACCAACTAGAATTCGAGCTACAAAAGGGAAATTGGCTATAACCCTAAAATTAAATATGAAATAATAGTATTACTTGTTTCTTTTTAATAGTGCTTTATTAAAAACAGGAAATCTTAAGAGGTTTTCAAAACAGTAACCAAGATACTCTCGCTGAATTTTTAATTTAATGCTTACTTATTTAGTAGCAGTAGTCACCATCGTTATGTGTGTGTGTGAGGGTGACATGCAGATGTGTTCCTGTGTGTGGGGAAAGGTACATGTGATATGGAGCATGAATGGAGGTCAGAGGGCAACTGTGTAGAGTCTGTTGTCTCCTTCTACCATATGTGTATTCAAAGGAGCCACACTCTGGTGTAAAGTTCTTGGCCTCTCATTGATTTTTTAAATGTGTAATTATAAAGACTCTTTTTAAACATCACTTGTATCCTTTTACTCACTGACATAGCTTCCTAACTTTTTCTTCTCCTTTTAAAAATAGTTCCTTTTCAAACATAATATATCATGATATGGTTTTACCCTCCCTCTACTTCTCCCAGATCCTGATGGGAGGGGAGCTGGGAAGAAGCTATCTCAAAAGAAAATAAAAAGGATTCTAAAAGGTGATAATAAAATATAATTAGGTAAAATAAAACTAACACATTGGAATAGGATAAAACAAACAGACACAAGAAAAAGAGCACAAGAAAAGGCATATGTAGCATGAACAATTAAAATTCAGAAAAAGATATTGAGGTTCAACCTAAAGATCAGAAGAACAAAACAGCCAAAAACTAGAGAGACCTTTTACCCCTACCAAATCTACAGACCAAAGGGGTGAGATCCTGTCACCATGAATCCATTGAGTTCCTGTCTCTTCCCTTTTATATTCCTCTTTCTGTCCAGCCATATTACTCCAGTTTCCACCTGCCTAGTGCTGGGTCAAAAGGCAAGTGATCACAAGTGCTGAGATCATCTCTGTGTGAGTTCTGTTTCTCTTTTAGACAGATTTGGCCTGGTGTAGCCAGGTTGTCCTTGAACTCACAGAGATCCCTCTGCCTCTGTCTCCCAAGTCCTGGGATTAAAAGTGTACGCCACGACTCCCTGGCCTGTATGGCTCACTAGTATGGCTGCTTTGCCCTCTGATCTTCAGGTAAGCTTTATTTCTTTATTAAAACACAAATAATATGTGACTGTATTTCCCCTTTTATGACTAAAATAAAAAAGGCTATTACTAAAATATGAAAACCTATATACAATAAGTACAATAACCATTTATAATATATACAGTCAATAAATAAATCAACAATGTCTAGTCCATTTGTATTTGACAAACTCAGAAAAAATACTCCATTATCTATCCTATCTTGGTGAATCCAAAATCTTGTACCTTAATTTACTTTCTATAACTTCCTTTCAGCATTTTGTTAACAAGGAAAACTATAACTATCTAGTCTTCAACTCCCTCAAAGACCCAAGAAAGAAATAATATTAACTGAGCATGCAGGGAGTACAAGCAAGTGACTTCCAGATAATGTGAGAACTGACAGAAACAACTGGCTGCTTGTTCCATTGGAATGTTGGGGCATCCATCTTTGGCCTACAGACCTAGATATTAGAATTTTCTGTGAAGCAGGGTATTCTGAAGGGCTGTCCCTTCTTGTCTTGATAATGTGTGGCAGTCATATTCTTTTGTGTCCTGCTTGTCCAATTAGTATAGCATACTGTCAGGAGTCGAAGCAAGGACATTTTCTTGCCCAGTGGCTTATTTTAACCAAAGAAAGTAAACTCCAAGAGGAGTTTCTTTGATGCCCATTATCTTCTCTGAAGTAGAATGGAGCTGCCAGGAGCAGACATGTCTCATTGTCATAAAAAGAAACTATGGTACTAATACATCTTATATGCCATATTCTAAAATCTCTGAAGTGTTTGAAGATGACCTGTCTATCTAAAATATATCTTTTTTGTCCTTGAAAACATATCTAGTGTGAATACAAGTTTGACTATAATAGGTGATGAACTACTAACCTAAATTTCTTTATTATCCTAAATATTTGGTAATAATAATAGTCAAGGTTTAGAAATTTACATTACATTGTTAAATGCATTGTACAGGTACAATATCTTGAACAAGAGTAGAAATGTATGTATACTATGTTCTAACAAAAATTAATCTCAAATTTGTATCAATATACAAAATTTGTAAACAATGTACAAAACCCCAATCCAATGTAAAACATTTAAAACCAGTAGTTGCTTTTTAAAAGTGGGTTCAATAATCTACCTTTTATCTTATCATATCTATATCCTTCCTTTTCCTTTTCAGAGTAGATCCAAAAATCTACCCTTTAATCCTACCATATCGGTATCCCCCTTTTTCCTTTTCAAAACAAGAACCTTGAATCTAATTTCCTTTGTGTAGCTTTTTTTCTTGACCATTGCACCAATAACAATTTGGAACCAATCCCTCTAAACAGTGACAAATATCCAAAACCCAATGAAAGACCAAAAACTACCCTCCCCTTGGGAAAGTGAATGTCAACTTCTTAAATTTACTCTTTTTTAAGATATTGTACCTGCACAAGTCATTTAATAATGCAATGCAAATTTATAGACCTTGAACATTATTATTACCAAATATTTAGGTGGGTAATATGACCAAGAAATAGATTCACATTCAGATCCACATGTGCCTATTATAATTTCTCTTCAATCACAGCCAATTCTCTCTCAGCTTTAGCTCATAATTTCCTTGGACTATTTAAGTACTTGTCACCATCAAAGGTTTTGCTTAAATTAATCAGGTCACCAGGTTTTATCCCAATAGTGCACCAAAGATGGGAAATGTCTCTTAGCAATCTTTGGAGGTCATTAAAGAGTCTGTAATAGATATTTCCTAATTTGTGGGGTCTAATTTTTTTATAAATCTATTTTATAACCTAAATAATTAATATAATCTCCTCTTTGTATTTTTACAGGAGCAATTTTGTAATCCCCAACAAGGCAAAATTTTCTTCTTCAAACATTCTTTCTTAAGTATCTACATTTGAATAAGATAGTAAAATGTCATCGATGTAATGGTAAACTATAGATTCAGAAAATTACTTATGTGTCATTTCCAATGGCTGACTCACAAAATATTGGCACAAAGTAGGGTTATTTAACATTCCCTTTAGGAAAACATTCCATGGATATCTCTTAAGAGGCTGAGAATTATTATAAGTAGGCACTGAGAAGGCAAAATTTTCTTTTTCTTTTAAAGGTATAGTGAAGAAACAATCTTTTAAATCAATAACTAAAAGAGTTCATCCTTTAGCTAATATAAAGAAGGCAAAGGAATGCCAGGCTGTAGAGAGCCCATTGGCTGAATCACCTTATTAACAGCTCTTAGATCTGTTACCTTTCTCCATTTCCCAGATTTCTTTTTACCAACAAATACAGTAGAATTCCAAGAGCTCGTTGATTCTTCAACATGCTATCTAGTTGCTTCTGTACCAGCTGTTCTAAAGCCTGAAGTTTCTCTGTACTTAAAGGCCATTGCTTAACCCATGCAAATTTGTCAACCATTTTAAGGTAGAGCTGTTGGGTTTCTTTGAAAGATCAGAAGCTGTTGTGCCCTGTTCTTGTACAACCTGAATGGTCAGCAACTGTTCTTTATAATATCGTGTAATAATTTTCCCAGAAACATATGTCAATTTATGGTTTCTTTCTAAGATTGGAAGAATGTTAATTGAGTATTCAATTACTATAAAATCAAGTGCTATAACAAATAATGCCCCCACAAATTCATTGCTAGGTTATCCACATATGGTTTTAATATTCCTCTCCGTCCTTCTGGCACTATACATTCAACCCATCTCACATTCTGCTTTACCTGAGATAAAGTTCTGATACCTAAAAAACATTTACATCCTAAAAAGGCCAATTTGGAAATCAAGATTCTAATGAAATTATTGTTACATCAGCACCTGTGTCTACCAGGCCTTCAATGACAATGTCATTTAGTTGTATTTTTAATTTTGGTCTTTGTTCATTTGTAGAAGTTTGCCAAAATACTCACTTTATGGTTTCTCCTGAATTTTTTGTTCTCTCTTCTATAGCTATTGTATTATCCAGAGCACTATGGTTTCTTACAATAGGCATTAGTTTCTTTAATTGCTCTGGGAAGAAGTTTCCTCTATGATGGCAGAAAATGACTGAATTGGATGTGGCATAGGAGGCCTGAGTGAGGTACCTCATAGAGTTTCCCAACAGAAAAGGATTACCTTAAATATTCCATGTTGATCTACATTCATTAGTCCAATGCCTGCCTTTGCGATAATTTCTGCATAATCCAGAAGGGAGAAAAGTTCTGAATGGATTATTCTTAGAAAAAACATTCTTTCTAGGAATTCCATGTTTACAACACCTTTCAAGGTGACTTTGTTTGCCACAACTGAAACATTTGACATTTTGATTTTTCTTTAAACCTCTGGAAATCACCTCTCCTATCCATGCATCATCAGGGTCATAAGATTCAATATTAATTGTATCTCAAATCCATTCCTCCAAAGGTGCTGACCTTGCCTTTAAAAGCCTAATTATTCTTTTGGATTGAGAATTAGCATTTTCAAAGCCAGATTTAATTATTATTTATTTAGCTTCTGAATTTGGTATCATTCTCTTTACTGCTGATGTCAGTCTTTGTAAAAAAATTTATGAAGTTTTCTTTTGGGCCTTGTATGACTTTAGTAAATGATTCAATCAATCTTCTTTCCTACTTCTTCAATTATGTACCAAGCAATCAAAGCTGCTGAACAGCATAAAAAAAGCATTTGACCATCATATAGAGATTGCCTTTCTTAAAATGAATAGCAAAAATACAAATGTATATTCCAAAGTACCAAGAGTTTAAAAGAAGCTAAGTCCTAAGATTCTGTATAGCCACTGTACCATATGCCCTAAATAGGCCTGTCTTCTACTTTATTCGGGAAAATACTTAAGAGTTCTATAAGCACTCTTACAACTTCTAAGGTTCATTATATTTTCAGTTTCCTATTGGGAAAATTGAGTAAAGAATGAATGAAAAGATTAGGCTATGGGGTTAAAACACTCACAGTAAGTTAACATAGCCTGCAAATACTATAACAAAGAAAAATGAAGCAATTTATGAAGGGGGAAAAAACTTTCCCAAATATTTCCTATGTGTCACAGATACAACCAATATGTATTTCCTTAGTATTTTCACTCTTTCAAAGGTAACAGTGACCTTTCAAGTCACGGTAGACATTTTTTATGAAATTTGTAACTGAAGATCTGATTCTCTTATATGATTGCTGATTCGATTAAAAAGAAATATCTCTTTAATAAAAGCTTTTAAATACTTAACAATTATAGTGAGATGGTAGAATATTTCTGTAATAATAAAGTAGGCTATTAGCCACTCAAATGTCAAAGTTGCTTTAAAGGTTTTTAAAGAAAGACGATGAACTAACTAAAGTCCTAGTAATGTAAAATGTAAAAGAAGAAAGGTGGGGGAGTGGCAGCAGCACAATGTACGACTCAAGTAGTTACAGTTATTATCACCTCTACTGAAAACAAAAGCACTGAAAGACTCTTTAGAATTGATAAATTCATATTACAAAAAATATAAATTGTTAAAATAAATACTGAAAAGAAAAATTTCCTTTTGTTTGTTTTGGTTTTGCTCTTATATTGTTCTCATTTTTCTAAAATTTTGAAGAAAATAAAATCAGAAACCATTTTTTAGTTTCTCATGTTCAATATATACTTACCTATCTTAAATATTACTTAGGTTAAATAAAAATTAGCATCTACTAGTTCACACATGCTACATGATATTTTCATTACTGCATTTTGTATTTCAAAATATTTTATTATAAGAAATTGGGACAGTAACAACCTTGGGTGGGAGAGTAACAATCACTAATATTTTGTACCATCCTCTGTATATTATTAACTGATTAATACTAATAATTATTTAGGTTAAGAAATTTATAATCAAACAATACATATACATAAGTGTATATTAAATATATATAATTATTAGTTATATACTCTAAAATCAGATTCTGTTAAAGAAAGATTTAGAACAGATGGCCTCTAAAAACCTTTAGCAGTCCTTATATTTTATGACAATACTGTTTATTTCAAATCCCTGCTTGGTAATAGTATTAAAAATTAGAGTCTAGTGTATACTACTTTTCTTACAAAGAGAATATTCACTTTGTAGTATTTAACTAAAGTACATTTAATTTTGACCAAAAGATAATTTGAATACAATGGACAGAAAAGATTGGAATCTAACACAAAACCTCTCTAATTTTCTAATTAAAAAAAAAACAAGATTCTTAATTTTCTAGTTAAATACTTCGAAAGATCAAAATTTAACTCTATATAATTAAATATCAAAGCATTAGAGTAAAGCAATATTTACATTATAATTTGAAATATAAGTCACTTCTTAACTATAATGCATTTAACCTATCATATTACTTAACTTAATTCACCTCAGTGCTCTGTCCTCTTACACTACATAATTTTAGACAGCTTATCTCACCCAGGAATTATATAATTTTAATTGTGTGTTTGAGAAAGCATTTCCTCATTTAAAATCATTTCTCATTAACAAAAGAAAACTTCTTAGAATTTAAGCAAAATTATTCTCTATAATATTTTAAAAACATTTTAACTGTCTATGTCATCTAAGAAATAGTAATTATGCCTCAATTGATCGTTGTCAAAAACATTTATTCGTTTCCTATAGCCTCTGAATTGCTATAAAATTAATTTATCAATGATAAAAGTTCCAAAACTTTAAATATATTTTTTAAAATATAAATTCATACATTTATACTTCCGTTTTTATACATATTACATACAAACTATTACACTTATTTTCAAAATACTTTCTCTAGTAGGTTTATCATCTTAGTTTTGCTGAGAGAAAAACCAAGATTAAAAGACAATACATATGTTTTTCTAAAAGCATTTGAATTCTGAAGTTAAATGCAGATAAAGTGCATAAACACTTCCCTCACTGCATATACTCAACAATCCCTGATTAAATGTATTACACCATTATAATAAAGAACAAGATTCCCATGTTAAAAACAAACTGTAGTGTAATAATTTGTATTCTTGTAAAAATCAAATGTGTTAACAATACATAACCTAAACAGACTTCTTCTTTAAATTCATATACTCTTTTCTACAATTTGAATTATATACTATTCCTGATGGAAAATTAGTAACTTCTCCAAATTCCTGTTTAAATATCTGTTTCTGGAGACTCCTGCATAGAAAGCTTACATGTTAATGCCATCAAAAGATAAATTGATTGATAAGTTCACAGATGAGTAGGTTATTGGGAGGTAGAACATGCTTGCAAGAAGTGTGTCAGTGGGAATGATGTAACTCTTTTCGCTTTAATTTTTTTCATTTTAGAAAATGGTAAATTTTTCCCTTTTTTATTTTTATTGAACTCTACATTTTTCTCTGCTAACCTCCCTACGTCTCCCCTCCCCTTCAACCCTCTCCTAAGGTTCCCATGCTCCCAATTTACTCAGGAGATCTTGTCTTTTTTCTACTTCCCATGTAGATTAGATCCATGTATGTCTCTTTCTGAGTCCTCATTGTTGAGATTGTGATTTGTGGGCTGGTTTTCTTTGCTTTATGTTTTAAAGCCACCTATGAGTGAGTACATGTGATAATTCTTTTACTGGGTCTGGGTTACTTCACTCAAAATAATGTTTTCTAGCTCCATCCATTTGCCTGAAAAATTCAAGATGTCATTATTTTTTTCTGCTGTGTAGTACTCCATTGTGTAAATGTACTACATTTTCCTTTTCTATTCTTGGATCGAGAGGCATTTAGGTTGTTTCCAGGTTCTGGCTATGACAATGCTGCTATGAACATAGTTGAGCACATGTCCTTGTGGTATGATTGAGCATCCTTTGAATATATACCCTTAAGTGGTATTACTGGATCTTGAGGCAGGTTGTTTCCTAATTTTCTGGGAAATCACCATACTGATATCCAAAGGGGCTGTACCAGCTTGCATTCTCACCAGCAATGCAGAAGTGTTCCCTTTACCCCACAGCCTCTCCAGCATAAGTTGATTACAGACCAATCTCACTCATGAACACTGATGCAAAAATGCTCAATAAAATATTGGCAAATCTAATCAAAGAACACATCAGAACCATCATTCACCATGATCAAGTCGGCTTCATTCCAGAGATATGGGGATGGTTCAACATATGAAAATCTGTCAACGTAATCCACCATATAAACTAACTGAAAAATAAAAACTATATGATCATGTCATTAGATGCCAAAAAAGCTTTTGACAAAATACAACATCCCTTTATGATAAAGGTCTTGGAGAAGCAGGGATACAAGGAACATACATAAACACAATAAAGGTAATATACAGCAAGCCAACAGCCAACATCAACAGAAACTCCCAGTGATCCCACTGAAATCAGGAAAAAGACAAGGTTGTCCACTCTCTCCATACCTATTCAATATAGTTCTTGAGGTCTTAGCTAGAGCAGTAAGACACCAAAAGGAGATCAAGGGGATAAAAATAGGAAAAAAAGAAGTCAAACTTTCACTATTTGCTGATGATATGATAGTTTACATAAGCAACCCCAGAAATTCTATCAAGGAACTTCTACACTCATAAATACTTTCAGTAATGTAGCAGGATACAAGATAAACTCAAAAAAAATCAGTAGCCCTCGTGTACACAGATGATAAAAGGACTGAGAAAGAAATCAGAGAAATATCACCCTTCACAATAACCACAAACAGTGTAAAATATCTCAGAGTAACTTTAACCAAACAAGTGGAAGACTTGTATGACAAGAACTTTAAATCTTTGAAGAAAGAAATTGAAGAAGACACCAGAAAGTGGAAAGATCTCCCATGCTCTTGGGTATGTAGAATTAACATAGTAAAAATGGCAATCTTACCAAAAGCAATCTACACATTCAATGCAGTGCCCATCAAAATCCCAGCAAAATTTTCAAAGACCTCTAAAGAACGGTACTCAACTTCATATAGAAAAGCAAAAAACCCAGGATAGCCAAAACAATCCTGTACAATAAAAGAACTTCTGGAGGCATCACAATCCCTGACTTCAAACTATACTACAGAGCTACAGTACTGAAAACAGCCTGGTATTGGCATAAAAATAGACAGGAGAACCAATGGAACCAAATCGAAGACCCAGATCTTAATCCACACTCCTGCGAACACCTGATTTTTGACAAATTAACAAAAAATATCAAATAGAAAAAAGAAAGCATATTTAACAAATGGTGCTGGCATAACTGGATACCAATATGTAGAAGTGTTACAAGGAGAGGGGTCCCTTTGTTTGTGCCGGCCACAGGGATAGCTTACACCCAAAATAACCACACAGAAATTGTATAAATTAAATCACTGCCTGACCCATCACCCCTAGCATCTTATTGGCTAACTCTCACATATTGATTTAACCCATTTCTATTAATCTGTATGTGACCACAAGGTTGCGGCTTACCAGGAAAGATTCAGCATGTCTGACCTGGCAGCTCCATGGCGGCTCTCTCTCTTTCTGCCTTTTTCCTCCCAGAATTCAGTCCTGTCTCCTCCGCCTACCTAAGTTCTGCCCTATCAGGCCAAGCAGTTTCTTTATTGATTAACCCATGAAAGCAACACATAAACAGAAGGACCTCCTAAGCCATTTCCCCTTTTCTGTTTAAAAAGGAAAGAAAGGCTTTAACACAGTAAAATTACATATAACAAAACAGTTATCAAGCAAGAATTACACTTACAATATTTAGGTTTATTTTATCTTTTATTATAACAATGGAAAACTATAATCACAACTAGCTATCTATTCTTCAACTCCACCAAAGAATCCAGAAGGATATAATATTACCTAAGTAAACAGGAAGTGCATTATAAACAACTTCCAAAACTTTAGAATTGACAGAGACATCTCACTGCCTGGCAGTCACCCAAAGTTCTTCTGTACTGTTGGGGCATCCATCTTCAGCCGACAGGCCATAGTATCAGGCAGACTTTTCCATGAAGCAGGAAAATTTAAAGACAGTTTAGTCACTTTTTTCTGTGTCTTGCAGAATGTCTCACAGACTCTTTCATGAATCAGAAACCCCTAAGGACCATCTTACCTTTAGTCAAGTTCAGCAGTCACCTCTCTGTGGGTACTGCATGTCCAGTGGAGCAGTTTCTTTATTTATTAATGAATGAAAACAACACACAAACAGAAGAACCTCCTACAGCATAGAAGAATGAAAATAGACCCATCTCTATCACCATGCACAAAACTCATGTCCAAATGGATCAAAGACCTCAACATAAAGCCAGCCACACTGAACCTTAGAGAAGAGAAAGTGGGAAGTACGCTTGAACGCACTGGCACAGGGAACCACTTCCTAAATAGAACCCCAGCAGCACAGACATTGAGAGAAACAATTAATAAATGGGACCTCCTAAAACTGAAAAGCTTCTGTAAAGCAAAGGAAACGATCAACAAGACAAAACGACAGCCTACAGAATGGGAAAAGGTCTTCACTAACTCCACATCAGACAGAGGTCTGATCTCCAAAATATACAAAGAACTCAAAAAATTGGTCATCAAAAGAACAAATAATCCAATTAAAATAATGGAGTACAGATTTAAACAGAGAACTATCAACAGAGGAATCTAAAATGGCTGAAAGACACTTAAGGAAATGTTCAACATCCTTAGTCATCAGAGAAATGCAAATCAAAACAACTCTGAGATTCCATCTTATACCTGTAAGAATGGCCAAGATCAAAAACACTGATGACAACTCTTTTCCCCTTTTAAACACCAACTCTTTATTAGCAAAGTAGCCTTTCTCTCTTCTCCCCAGCCCCATCTCTTCCCATCTTAAAAATCTTTGCTTATTTGTGATATGCTTTTGAAAGATGAATCTTGTCCCTGTCCCCTTCCTTTCTGTTCTCTCTGCTTCCTGGTTGTCATAAAGTAAGTAGCTTTGTTCTACCACACGCTCCCAGCCATGATTAACCTAACTTACTACAATATAAAAGTAATGGAGCCAAGCAATTATGGACTGAAACTTCTAATGTCATAAGCCAAAACAAAGGTTTTTTACCTTTGAGTATATTTCTTTGAGTATATTGTCATAGAAAATTGACTAATATACCTACTTTCACAAATCAAATATCACCAATTCTACCACAGAAAAAGTAACACGGAGGATTAGAACACTTCCCACATTTATGGAGTAATAATTACTAATATATATGAATAGATACAAGTTAGAGGCAAAAAACTCCTCTTTCTCTAACTTGCAATTATTATCTAACAGCTAAATCTACGTGCAAAGACACGTTGTGGCAATTGGTTATTTCCATTCTCAAATGAATATATTTAAATGATACACTCACATTTTGCATTCTACTGGATAAGCAGAAAGGGGTACAAAACAATTCTTATACACTCTGTCCTGGTCCACAAAAATTTTCTTGTGACCAAAAGATTCAATGAACATAAAATGTAATCCAGAACAAGTTTGCTTCTGTTTCTCTAAAACTGGCATTCCCTAAAACAACTGTTTCGTATTGGTCCATAAAACAGAGGAGTTAAAAGTTCAAAAACTAACTCACTAGTTAAAACAAACTTGGAATAAAATTATTAATTAACTAACGGTTAAGTAAAACATCCATAACAAATGCCCTTGAAGTTTTGCAAGTTGAACTTCTGGTAGGTAAATTGATCGGTTTGGCATTTTCATTTTATATTGAAAAAATTATCATGTGTACT
The DNA here is from genome assembly GCA_004026605.1 of Ondatra zibethicus. NCBI lineage: Eukaryota > Metazoa > Chordata > Mammalia > Rodentia > Cricetidae > Ondatra > Ondatra zibethicus. The sequence continues at coordinate 2,614 of PVIU01012526.1, read as the reverse complement.
CACTCATAAGTGGTTTTTAAACATAAAGCAAAGAAAACCAGTCTACAAACCACAATCCCAGAGAACTCAGACAACAATGAGGACACTAAGAGAGACTTACACAGATCTAATTTACATGGAAGTAGAAGACAAGATCACCTGAGTAAATTGGAAGCATGGGGACCTTGGGGGAGGACTGAAGAGGGGAGGGGGAAAGCAAGGAGGGGAGCAGAGGAAAATGTAGAGAAAAATTAAAATAAAAAAGAAAGAAAAAATAGGATGGAATAAAGAGAATAAAGAAATTAACTCAAAGTGTAAGTTTCTCTTCTTCCTTAGTTCTGTCCCATTTTCTATTTAATTACTTATAAAAATACTTACTCATCTCCACAGTCATCTATACCAGTTTGTTGTTGTTGTTGTTTGAGACAGGAATTCTCTGCATAGGCCTATCTGTCCTGGAACTAGCTCTCTAGACCAGGCTGGCCTCAAACACACAGAGATCCTCCTGCTTCTGCCTCCCGAGTATTAGGATTAAAGGCCTGCGCCAGATGGCTAAACAGTTAAAGGCTAGGCTCACAACCAAAAATATGTCAGCTTTTACAACCTATTCCAGGCACCTGCACAAGTGCTTCAAAGTTTCCAGTCATGTATGTGTATTGTGTGTTCATGTTTGTATACAGTGCCATATATATGCATGGGGGTGTGCATATAAAAGCCAGAGGCAAGTGGATATCTGTGAGTTCAAGAGTTCAAGGTCCAGTTGATCTATAAAGCAAGTTCCAGATCAGCCAGAGGTACATAGTAAAACACTGTCTTTAAGAATTATAAACTGGGTGGTGGTGGCACATGCCTTTAATCCCAGCAAAGGCAGAGGCAGGTGGATCTCTTGCCTACTCTCTACCTTGGTAGTATGTGGTGTGTTTGTGTGTGTGTGAGAGAGAGAGAGAGAGAGAGTTTACATGTGTGTTAAGTACTCATAGAGAGGTACACATTTGCCTGAAGATACTACTGTTGAGTGTGGTCCTTGATCTACTTCCACCTTGTATACTGCGGGGAAAGGTGTTTTGCTAAACCTGGATTTCACCGTTTTTTAGCTAGCCTGGCTAGCCATCTTGCTTCAGGGATCCTTCGTTTCTGCTTCGTGTGGGCTAGCATTGTGGATGGGCCTCCACCTGGCTTTTATGTGAGTGCTAGAGACCCAAATTCCTTATGATTGCACAGCAAGCACTTTTCCTGATAAGCCACATATCCAGCTCTTCCACATATTCTGAAGATGTGGTCACTTACAAAACCCAAGCTCACCAGTTCAGTTACAATGGCTGGCCAGTAAACCTCTGGGATTCTCTTCTCTCCACCTCTCCAGAATGGGACTAAAGGTGCATTTAAGTCTTTGGATTTGTTTGTTTATTTTGATTTTAAGTAAGAGCTAGGGATCAAAGTCTGGTCCTCATGCTTGCATGATAAACACCCATAAGATTGCTATAGTTTTTTGTTTTGGTTTGGTTTTTTTGGGGGGGGGGTTTTCAAGACAGGGTTTCTCTGTAGCTTTGGAGAGATTGTTTTAAAGAGGGAATATAAGTCATTAATAAAAATAAGGAAAGTAACTAACATATACATAAGCGCACAAACAAGAATTTTAAGTCATACATTATAAATATTCTTTGAAGATAAAATAGATCAAGAATAACATCATAGAAATTAAAGCATTTTTAAGGTAAAGGACCTTCTTTGTTTAGGACTGAATACATAAAGAGTTGGAAAGAGCATTAGTCTCACCAATATGACAAGAAAATTGTAAATTCAAATTAATTACTTATTCTCAACCCAACAGAAAACTGAAGTAGAACAATTAACCAGAACATACAAAATAACATGCAAAAAACAGAATTAGAGCTTTTCTTTTCCTAATCTACACATCAATGCCACTGAAGCCTATATAAACTACCAAAAACAGAGAAAAACCTAGGAATTTTTAACATATTGCTAAAAGCTATTAAAGAAGTCTAAAACTCTAAGGACCGCACACATGGGAGTTGTGTATTTATACCCTCTTTCTTCTGGAGCCCTACAAGGAAAACAACGAATACAGAGGGGAAAAGAAGTGAATTTTTCATTGTTAATTAGAAGAAAAGAACCCAGAACTCAACAGCCACCTAAGACCATCTAGACTTCCCTCCTCTAACAAACAAAAGCCTTACAAGTCATGTTTAAGGGTACTAGTATAATTCCATTCAAACTAAATGACAGAGCTCTGCAGCTGGGTGGCGCACACGTCTCTCCTGAACGCTCTCCAGGGTGTGTGCAGGAACCTCTGTGCTTTACCTCTGCGGCACGCCGACTGTCAGAAACTCGCCATGTCTATTCTCAAGGTCCATGCCCGAGAGATCTTTGACTCCCGTGGGAATCCCACTGTCGAGGTTGATCTCTACACCTCAGAAGGTCTCTTCCGAGCTGCCGTGCCCAGCGGTGCCTCCACTGGCATCTATGAGGCCCTGGAACTCCGAGACAATGATAAGACCCGCTACATGGGGAAGGGTGTCTCAAAGGCTGTTGAGCACATCAATAAAACTATCGCACCTGCTCTGGTTAGCAAGAAACTGAATGTGGTGGAGCAGGAGAAGATCGACAAGCTGAT